>LPNX010557620.1:720052-745498 GCA_001517045.1 Pseudotsuga menziesii
ATGTAATGGGGCAGGTCAGGGGGTTAGGGGTTTATTTTATTATTATTATTATTATATCCAGTCGTTGATCTGCAAAAAATATAGATTCTGATAGGGTGTTAGAATCCATGAATGAGTTTGAATAATTTCACATGAAATATTTTATATGTTTTTTCTTAGTATAATGTTTGTAATTGAAAATATAAAGGAGTTTTTGATAAATATATGAATAATTTGTTCTTGTAGGGTCTAATCTATGATTTCATTATGAATCAGATCATAATTTGTTTTATTTTAAATGGTTAGAGTGGTGAAATTATTTATGAAATATTTGTTTTTGTTTAATATGCAAGTTTCAAAAAAGTTGTATTTTATCTCTTAAAGAAAAAAATATTTTTCCAATTTAGGGGTTGATTTCAAAGTTTTGTAAATAACAGTATGGCATGTTTAGTCCATGACTCAATTTTTACCTCCAAAAAAAAAAACATGTATACTAGTATCAACAGTTTTCTATTTGGGGGGTGTTTTTGGTGTTTTTTATGCAAAAATCATCATTTTTATGGCTGGAGTTCTCGTTCTTAGCATAAAGTTCTCATTTCATAGTATAAGTGGTTTAGGGTGATCGACCAGGAAAGAGATCCACTGGAGTTGGGTCATGACCGACAAGAATAAGGCGTGGAAGAAGAGGCGTCCCTTATGGAAGAAGAATTATGGATAGAGCAGTGAGAATCTCTCCAATCAGAAGTTCCCTAGGAGGTAAAACCTCTATCTTCGATGAATCTGAGTACCCGGATATGAGCATTTGTCGAAGAGGACCTTAGACTAGAAGCTGGTGACTTTGGTATATGGAGTCGACTAGACGATGAGACATACACTGGTAGACATCTAATTATCTATCGAACAGAAGAAGGAAATTGGGTTACGCTTCATGCGATACCCTCCAACCGAAGTATCCACTTACTTTACCCGACACATGAAGGAGCACCCCCCTACCAAATACAACTTTGGAGAACACAGAACATTCAGAACTGCAGATGAACAATTGCAGTTGGACATCGATAGAAGAATTCGACAATAACTGACTGCTGGTCAAAGAAGAAACAACAACTAAAACAACCGACGAAAACAAGAGTTCTGTCAACGATAGTTCCACAGAGGGCAATAAGCAAATAACCCCACTTCCCCCACCACCACCTCCACCACCACCACCTCCTGAAGAAGACAGTGACGGTGATTCTAACATGGGTCACGAGCAGCACACATCCCTCTATATGAGGGTGATGAGGACCCCAGAGGACACTGGTTCATTTTTTAGTCGACTTGGGAGGCTAACCAAGTTACGGATGAAGACAAGTAGATGGCGCAGTTCGCTGGTGCCTTGAGGAAAAGGGCATTAACTTGGTACATGACCTTTTCTGAAAGAACCCCCCGAGCAACCAAAGCCGAAGTCAAAGTGCAATTCATCTCATTTTTTAAGACTCTAGATGCAAAACATCTAGCAACAAAGAAGCTAAAGACAACATCGCAGAAGCTAGGAGAAACTGTCTGCGATTACGATAAATGATGGAAAGTCCTTCTTAGCCAATTAGACTATGTTATTGACGAACAATTATTGATCCAATGGTTTCTTGCAAGTTTATCATAGAAAATTCACTGACACATAAATCTGGAGACATTCAAGACTTACGAATACGCACTTACAAAATCTCTCCAAGTAGAAATGGATGAGGACATACCAGCATACTCCACCGATCATAGATTAGAAGAACGGCTTGAGATCATGCAGAACTCATTAAAAGAATTAAACCTCAAAAGTAAGGATATCTGGTGCACGAAGTGCTCGATGGCCGGACATTCAAAAGACAACTGTCGACAGGACATCAGCTGACAGGACATTCGATTTGTGTAGAATTTTTTTTTTTGTGACATTTGCCAAGAGCATGGAGACCACTCGACAAAATATTGCCCATTCAATATGAAGAATGGAAAAGCATCATGGTGTGCAATATGTGAAACAAAAAATCATAACACTGCCGACTACCGTCTGAATCTCAAGAATCGATAGAATTATCATGTAGTATATCAGACCAAAGCAGTTGCACAGAATAATGAGAAAAACAACACGCCAAATGATCAAAACAATTAAAGATATGAAGGTCGAAGATACGAGTGCCGGTATGACAATCGACGTGGAGGCTATGGAGGTCGAGGTTAATTCTCTGGGAATCGAGACAAACAACCACGTCAGCCCATCCAATGTTTCACATGTTATAAGGAGGGACACCAACATGCAGATTGTCCATACAAGGACAAGACTGACCTAAAATTCTGTACTAATTGTGATGTAGGGGATCACTCATTAGAGGATTTCCCTATTATGCTTGAAAAGATAAATAAAAAGAAGAATTTTAATGTCTTGTCATGTTTGTAAAAACATGATATTATCAATACAAAGAATTTACATATCGTAACCCGACAAGGGACGAAAACTGGGAGTGATAACCCCCAAATAAGAAAGATAAATGAAAAAAATGTTTATCCTAACCTAGTTAAAGAAAAACAAATATATAAAGATGTAACAAATATATTTAGAGAATTTGCTTGATAGGAAGAAGAAGATGATAATCAACAAGACACAGTAAAAGAGCTAATACAGTTGGTACAAAAAGATAAAACAATATCACAATTCATCGACTTGCTATATAAAATAAAACACAACAAGAACACCAAAAAACAAACAAAAAATATCTGCAGTCTAAATCAAAAAGATAAAAGTGATGTCGACCCACTTGTTGACCTAGAAATTGAAAGTTACCATGTACGACAAGTTGTACTCGATTTTGGATCATAGGTAAATATTATGACTTGAGACACATGGGAACAGTTAGGAAGACCTCGATTATATGAATCAGGCATATACCTAAAAATGGCAAACCAAGGCCTAATTGAACCTATTGGAGTCTGGAAAAATGTCGACACAACGATAAAAGGTATATCGACTAAAGTCAACTTCAAAATTATTAACCCTAAGGAAGGATCCAGTTCCTTCCCAGCGTTAGTAGGTCGACCTTGGGGGAGAAAAATGAAATCTTCGATATCCTTGGACAAAGAAAGAATCAAATTAAAAGGGAATGGACAAAAATTCATAGTACCTATTCATCCATCACAAGGAGAACCTTGGACAGAACCAATTGATGAAGAAGTTGACATCTGAAAACTATATCAGGTAGAGAACAATGAAGATTATACAAAACCTAATATCTATGGAGAACTTTACTTAGGAAGCCAAGACTCAGTAAGATTCAATTCAGATGAAGAACTATATGATTGGGAGGTTGAAAACTATGAAACAAAAGCAAGAGGATGCTGGACTATTCAAAAAGTATAGAAGAAACCAGTCAAACAATGATTTGTGGTGTCCAGCATCCCAAAAATATTTGAAAAGAAAATTAGGGAATATCCTACATTACAACCAATAAATATAAATACCACACAAATCCAAAGGTATAAAGAAAGAGAATCACCAGTTATGCATGTAGAGCAAGTATCTAGGAACATCGATGAGCATGGCCGACTACAAAGTTTAGTAGAAACTTTTACAGGACAAGCTACTAGATGGTGGGATACCCATCAGTCAAGACTGCAGACATGGACAACAGCTTCAACTTATTTTGTAGAAAGGTTTGGAGGAAAGAAGTTAACCAACTAGGCTCACATACCTATATTTACCCAAGGACAGGATCCAGAAAACCATATAAAGATATGTGAAAAACAATGGATAAGACTGGGATATAAGGATGAATGCACATGGCCACACTTATTTCCATCAATGCTCACCGACTTACCGAACAAATGGTACAGGATAGAAGAATCCCGAGGTGAAACATTCTTCTGGCATGAACTTAGAGAAATTTTTATCAAAGACTTCAACTTTATACCACAAGATGATAATTTGGTCGAAATAGAAAAATAAATTAAAGAATTTATACAGTGGACAGAAAACAAACTATTAAAAGATAACCGATAGACAATGGATTGTAACAATATATAAACTGGGACAATACCACAATTGACGAGACTACAGTTGGAAAATGAAAAGTCGGAAGGGAAAAATTTTAGATGGAAATCAAATCATGTCGAAACGAACAAACCTATTCACATAGTACTCAAATTTGAAGCAACCGACAAGGAGGATAATGACCGAATGACTGTAGCAGACTTCCCTTCCACATTCCCATCCATTATGCCTGAAATATTCACCACGGTACAAAAACTCTCTATCAAAGTCCCTTTGTTTGAAGTTGGTGGATCTAGACAACCTAGCTAAGTAATCTAGAGGCTAAAGACTTTTGCAACTGTGACTTCGACCTTTGAGAGAAACCCTGACACAGAAGCTGAAGTTGTTGCACATCGGATCACATCTATCACTCCGACCAACCCTGAACCGATCGGAGATGAGGAAGGAGAAAAAATGGAGGACATAAGTTGAGAAATTGACCAAATGTTCTTCGACCTGGCTTCGCCCCCTCATATCAACAATCCACCACTCGACCACACTTCCACCAACCCAATCACACCCGACCATTCACCAACTCCATCACCACCACCTCTCGACTTAGAACCCTTAATTCAACCAGCTACACCAGAACCACCTCCAGCGCAACCATTAGCAACAACCACATCCACTTTTGGACCCTCAGCATCCAACCAACCAGATGCAACAGTCATCCTACCACCCCAACCAGAAATACCATCCATCATTGCTGCCCCACAAACAGAAAATCTAAACCTAACTCTTGCAGGTACATAGGTGCAGAAACAAGCAGAAACACAGAAGCACAAGAAGAAGAAGGAGAAAAGAAGAAGGACCATCATGAACAGACAACAATGGTCCACATTAGTCAACTTGGGTCGACCACTATGGTCGATGCAACCAAGTTGAAAGATGCAGATCCAAGACAACTCCTAGAAACATTGGCAATTAAAGCAAAGACAAGGAGCCAACAGAGACGTAAGGAGCTCGACAATAAATAAAAAATAACAAGTCGAGTTTCTCAACAAATGTAGAAGCCTTGTACAAATGGTGACACCAGGACCAGTAGAGGTTGAAATTGACAAACCACTAGAAAAATATTATCAACTATTTGAGAGCATGGTGTCGGTGCTGCAGGCACAAATTCAAGACACAAAAGAGGAGCAGAAAGAAGAAATCGTTTGACTATTGATGGAGCAGCACATAGCCTTTGTAGAAGCATACAAAGTGTTGCAAGATCACATGGAGGAGTCTGTCATTATAGAAGAAGTACTGCAAGACTAGCCTGCTTACTGTGGGCAAGTCTATTAGCGAACTAGGCAGACCCGACAAGAGATCCAAGCACTAGAGAAGAGGAAAAGCACTAACGAAGCACTCAGATGCAGAATTGAAGATCAAATAGTGCTTGAAATAGCTAAACTACAGAAGCTCGAGTGAGAAGCACATCAATGGGTGCAACAAGCCATTCCAAACTTGGAAAAAGTAGACATCATCTGCCCGCAGATGAAAAGACTACTGGAGACAGCGGAGGAAAAGGACCAGCTTATGGGTCTTGACATGGAAAAAATAGCGGAAGTTTCTATACCAGAGAAAATGTCGATCTTATCCAGTATGACTACACTAACCATCGACATATACAAATTTTTGAAGAGTTGGACGGATTTCCAACATCAATTGGCAGTGACAGCTGAAGTAATTGTCAAAGTCTGTGTACAGAAAAGACCAACCATCAGACTTCACAGCCCATGAAGACCAAGCACAAAGAATGAATACTTAGATGGACAAAGAAATTTTGGTTACCTCCTTGTTTCTTCGGGACGAAGAAATGTTTTGTTCGTGGGGAAGATGTTGGAGTAGAAAGTCAGTAAGCCAACTTGAACGATAGCCGACTTAGTCGGTCAGCTGACTAAGTCGATCATCCGACTAGTTAGAGATTAGGTCGGCCACCTAAGGTCATGTCGGTTGAGTGAACCGACAGGTAGTTATTTGTAACTATTTGTAATTCATATATATTAGGCTGTTGAGCCAGATGAGAACTCGGTTCAGTTCTCTGTATTATATGGAACCTCTCATGTTAATATAATATGTTATTCTATCTACTTGTTCTTATCTCTTGTCTCTGTGATGTATGTATGTTTTAGTATGTAAGATTGGTAACCTTATGTGATCTGTGAGATTACAACATTATGTATGGGTTGAAGCAAGATCCAAGAGATTGGTATGGAAGAATCGATATTTTTTTTATGAGCTTCATCTTTACCAAAAGTAACATTGATACTAACCTTTATTTCAATGTTATAGATGATGATCCTGCCATATTATTGTTGTACATGGATGATTTATTCCTCACAGGTAATGAGAAGCAAATATGAGAGTGTAAGACGAAGCTCCCTGTAGGATTTTAAATGAAAGACATTATTTTCTAGGTCTTGAAGTATGGCACAACCCAAAAGTAATATTCCTTAACCAATGGAAGTATCCAGTAGAAATGCTAAAAATATTTTATATGTTGGAATGTAAAGTTGTGGCCACACCCATGTATACAAATTTGAATATGGTGGTTGATGCTTCGTTGTAGTTAGTGGATGTGACACTATACAGACAGATTATTATCTTAATGATGTATCTGATGAATACCCGACCATATATATGCTTTGTTGTGAACACCTTGATTTAGTATCTAATTAAGCCCAAACATGCTCACTTGGTAGCTGCAAAGCATTTGATGAGGTACTTGAAAGGTACAGTAGACTATGGTCTCAATTATACTATATATCGTGACTTCAGACTATACGGTTATACAGATTAATATTAGGGAAGAAGTGTTTTAGAGAGAAAGATAACTTCAGGTGGATTTTTTAGTCTAGGTTCAGCCATGATCCCATGGCTAATCAGGAAGCACTCTAGTGTTTCTCCTAGCACTGCAAAAGCAGAATATATTGCAGCTTATTTTTCTAGTTGTGAAGCCATATGGATTTCGAAGTTGTTATCAGGTCAATTTGATATGGAGATGGATTCCACCGTGATTCTATGTGATGATGAAACTTGCATGAATATGACAGATAAACCCATGTTCCATGATAAGACGAAGAACATATAAATATAGTATTTCTACATTCATGACATGGTGCAGAAGGGAACTATAAAGCTCCAATATGTGATCACAAATAAGCTAGTTGCAGATGTGATTACTAAGCCTTTATCTCATGTGAATTTTGAACACTTTCGAGATAATCTTGGTGTTATCTATAAGAAATTCCCTCGAAAGGGGGACTAGTACTAATTATACTATGGTATCTTGATCACAGTAGATAGCTCATTTGGGATTGATCATCCTTAGAATTGATCCCATAATTTTGAAAGGAAGGATCGTCTTAAATATTGTTCTTGAGACTTGATCCCATCATTCCAAAAGGAAGGATCATCTAGGATGTTGATTGGTGTACTTGATCTCATAATTCTGAAAGGAAAGATCGTCTAAGATGTTGGTTGGTGATATATCTATTCTTGAAGGAAGGATCATCCATGTTGGACTTGATCCTGTAATTCCTAAAGGAAGGATCATCTTATGTACATATGTGTCATCTATGATCAGTATTGGTGGATCTATAAATACTTGATCCCGTAATCATGAAAGGAATGATTTTATGAGAACCATACATGTGTTGTCCATGATCCCATAATTCTAAAAAGAAGGATCACCCATGTTGTCCATGATCACATAATTACAAAATGAAGTATCATGTTGGTCATTGATACACCTGCCTCGTTCTATTTCCATAGATGATGTTACTCTAACATTGAGTTGTTAATGATGATGTTGTTATACATGTCACATGTAGTTGTTGTTGTTATTCCAAATGCATGTTGATGAGCCATCCTTGTGTTGTCATTGTTGTTGATGTATCAGTTTTCATACTGATATGATGATGCTCCATCTCCATGCTGCAGATGATGGTGTTCCAACCCCATGATGCATATGATGATGCTCCAACCCCATGCTATAGATGATGATGTTCTAGTTCCATGTTGCATATGATGATTCTCCAGCTCCATATTGTAGATTATGATGTTCTAGCAAGATGTTCTAGTTGGTAATATTGACGTTGCTCAAAACCTTCGATGATTTATAGATGTACCAAAAAATTTCCCAAATGATGTTATTGATGATGTCTCCTGCTCCCTCCTTTTGATGATGTTGTGTAGATCCACACATGTTGTTGTTGTTTTGAGTAGAATACCCTTCTTGTTAAGGGGGAGTGTTGAAATAATGGAACTTCAAAGAATATTCTACTTGTAATTTACATTACTATTAGTACTCCTCCTTTAGGAGATGTAATTAATGTAAAATTTCATGTAAAAGTCATGAGGTAAATCCTCCATTGTAATTTGTGTCAATAGTACCCATAAAATATTAATAGAAATTTTGTTTTTAGTTTTCCTAGGTAGGTCAACCTTGTCAATTTGATAGGTTGTCCCAATTAGGTTAAATGGAAAGTCAAGTGTTTAGTATAAATAGGTAAGCTCCGTACCTCATGTTTACACCCACTCACTCATGCATTGTTTAGTATAAATGTCTTTCATTTTTTTACTGTACGTGAACTATGGCATAGAAGGCTAATAAAAGTTGCACATCGATGCAAAAGATAACTTGATAAAAAGAAAAACAAGTTAGGGAATTATTCAAGTAATTAAAATTTCAACTTGTGGAAACATCTCTTGAATCAGAAAGAGTATAAATAAACAAGAGATGGATGTGTTGAAGTAATCTTGAAGAATATTAATATCTAATTGTTGAATGTGCAAGATTCGTAATTCTTGGGGTATATCAATGGCTCATTAATGAAAGAAAGAAAATAATTAAGGATAGTCATATTGCATAAATAGAATGAAGAAATTCAAAAAAGTGTGAAAATAAGAAGAATACCATGTATTAGGATGTGCGATTATAAAATACAATGATTGACTCAGAGTGCAATATTGCAGATGTGATAAAGTATGTGAAAATGTGTATATATGTGATGTTTATAGAACTGAACAATGCAGAAACCTAGATCATAGATTGTAGAAGTAATCATTGTTCAAGGATATTTAAATATTGGATGATGCACTAAACTGAATAAATCATAGATACTATCACACATCGAAGATAGAGTGACTGACTATTGTGACACAAATATCATAAGGATAAATCGTAGTTCAGTGAGGTTGCAAAAGTTGTTTATAAGAAATATCACAGATCATAGATCAAGTTCCAATGAATTTCATACATAACGATTTTATTTCATGGAGGTAGGAAGGGGCAAGGAAAAGGGAGTCGGAGCTTCTTTCTAGTAGCAGTTGGTAAAAAAAAATAGGGAGTTAGTGCTTCCTTCTAGCAACAACTGGTAAAATAATTAGCGAGCTGGAGGTTCCTTCTAGTAGCAGCTGTAAAAGAAATCAAGGAGTTATATATTTTATACATTCAAAAATGCTAATTAAAATTGGGAGTTGGTGCTTCTATTTAGTTGCAGTTGAAGAAACAATTGCAGATCGTAGTCTTCAATAGGTTGGTTCCTGATTACTACAAGTTGGAGCTTGCCCAAAGAGACAAAAATTTGTTCAGGTTGGTGCCTCAAGTTCATGAGTTGGTTCTTGTTCATATCAAAGTATGTATAGGCCACTGCTTGTAATCAATAGGTTGATACATTAGGATTAGGTAGGTGCCTGAGTGAGTTGGTACTCATAGTTAGATATTGTTCTCGCCCACTGAACAAATAATATATATATGTGTGTGTGTGTGTGTGTGTGTGTGTGTGTGTGTGTGTGTGTGTGTGCGCGCGCGTGTGTGTGTGTGTGTGTGTGTGTGTGTGTGTGTGTGTGTGTGTGTGTGTGTGTATGTATATGTATATATGCACATCTATGTTTATCATTGTTTCAACATAAAAGTTTCAAGTGACAAAAATTTGTTAAAGTGAAAATTTTTGAAATTTGTGCTATATAATAATTCACCCCCTTCTTTTAGTTATAAGATAAATACAATAATTAGTATCAGAGAAGGTGTATTCATTAATAGTTTAACATATGGAATATAGATCCAACACATATATGGAGAAGGAGGTAGGACTATCCACCAAAAGAGCACCAAGTTTCGATAGTTCAAATTATACATTTTGGAGGATACGAATGGAAGTGTATTTACAATATCTTGGAATGGACATTTGTAAATAAGTAGATAGAGGGTACAAATTTCTAAAAATGACTCTAGTGGAACCAGAGAAATCTGTTGAAAATGAGTGCACATCCCCTAAAACATCTCCAATTGAATTAAAGGATAAAATACTATATGAATGTAATGTAAAGGATAAAAATACAATAGTATGTGGGATTGTAGATATTGAATTCACTAATGGCATGCAGTGCACTAAAACAAAGTATATTTGGGATAAGGTAAATAGCATCTATCAAGGGGATGAAAAGGTAAAAAATGCCAAGTTGCAAACATTCTTTGCGCAGTTTAAGACATTGCAAATGAAATAAGAGGAATACAATGTAGCCTATCTTCTCAAAGTTGATGAGATTATGAAATCCACTAAAGGACTTGGATAATCCATTAAATAAGATTCAATTGTATAGAAAATATTGAAACCTTTCCTCCACGATTCAAATCAAAGGTATCTATTTTGGAATATATAGCTAATTTGGATACGCTGACAAAATATGAGTTGCATGGAATTCTCACTGCATATGAAATGAGGACTGAAAAAGATAATGTCTCCAGAAAAGAGTTTCCCTTTAAGGAAAAAAGGAAACTTAAATACAAAAAGCAATAGTTTAAGAACTCATTCGACATATCCAATGAAGAACAAGCCAATTTCATTAGGAAGTTAAAAAAGGGACATGGCAAGTATACAGGGAAGTTGCTTTTCAAATTCTTCAAATGGGGAAGGATAGGATACTTTTCCTCAAAGTGTACATTCAAGGAAATAAAATAAAATGAGAGTGGTGGGGAAATAGACTACCAAGAACCAATAAATAAGCATCAACAAAACACAATTGGGATCAAGAAGAAATTTCCCAAGAAAAGGAAGAGTATTTAAACCAAGGGGGATGGTAGTTCATTTGAGGAAGAGGACAACCATGATGGCTCAAAAAAAGTGTTGTTTATGAAGCTAATTCAAGATGAAGACTCATAGGATGGATAAAATCATCAATTAAAGATGCTTGTGAAAGAACATATAAACCATCAAGAAAGTGGACTTACAATGGGATTTATAGTTGATCAATTGGAGTTTTGTTCTCCAAACACGAGTTCTAATTCTGCGAACAATGTCCTCTTGGCTTCTTTAGCTTCTTAGTATCAGAACATGGTGGTAGTTCTTATCAAATATTCCTTAGTTATGGGAGTCATTCCATTAAAAAATCCTCCCCCCCTTCATAGGTCGCGTCTATGAACATGATCTCCTCTCAGAGTCATAACACTTCGGATAAAGGAAAATCAATTGTTGATTCGACACCTTTCACTATTTTTGAAGATACTTGCTAGGCTCTCCATTCCACCAATGACCCCACAATTAATGATCATCTTTTGGTGGCTTTTGACCCTTATCACCTGCCATATTGGTTAAATACTCCCCATATCTAGATTATCTTTTGCACCCTCTTTCATCTGATGAATACATCATGTAAATCATGTCTTTAGATGAGTTGCCTTGGAAACACCATCATCAATGATCCTCTTTCATTCCCAATTACCAAATTCTAGAATATCACTTTGAAACATTGGTTTCATCTAATATTGGAACTACACCTTAGTCAAAGTAGTCCTTCACGTTGTTGAGTCCAAGGGTAATATGACTAATATTACTATACCCATTCCAGTTGACATATCAGTAAAACCTAGAGTTGTAGAGAACATGCACTTGCGCCAAAATTGTTCTCCTTCAAAAATTTGGTCTCATACAACCCCTTTTAATTAATTTAGAGACATTTTTTATTGGACATATTGATAAATGATAGGGATAGATCCTTCGATCGTCGTTAATGATATTAGGACTTACCCTGATGCCAAACCACTACGTCAAAAGTTAAATCAAGTAAATCCACAAAAAGCAGTGACCATTAAGGAAGAAGTTGAAAAATTGCTCAAGGATGGGTTCATTTACCCCGTGTCATTGACGGAATGGGTTTCTAATATTGTTCTCGTGAACAAAAAATAGGGAACGATTAGGATTTGTATCGATTTTTGAGATCTCATTAGGGATTGTCCCAAGGATAATCTATATACTCCTTATATCGATTAAATAATCAATAACTCTGTTGAGAAATTCATATTTTCATTTATGGATGGATTTTGCGGTTATAATCAGAAAGAGATACTCCCTTTCGATCAACATAAAATGACCTTCATTTTCCCATGTGGTACCTTTGCCTATAGAAAGTTTCCTTTTGGACTAAAAAACGTCGATGCTACTTTGCAATGTGCATTGTCTTATGCTTTCCATGAAATTAAAAATATATTGGAACCCTACCTCAATGAATTACCTTCCCATTCCCAGCATCGAGAGCACCATGTTGACCATCTTAGAGCCATTTTTCTCAGGTGTCGACATCACAACATCCAGTTGAATCCAGACTAATGTTTTTTTTGTGTTGAGATTGGAAGACTGATTGGATTCATCATTTCCAAGGATGGAATCTGTATAGACCCACTGAATATCGATGACATCTTCTCCCTTCCATCACCTACCAATGTTACCAAACTTCAAAGTTTGCAAGGGAAGGAAAACTTTCTGCATCTTTTTTTATGTAACTACACCAAGAAGACACACAATTTCATGCATCTATTAAAAAAGGATACACCCTTTGTTTGGGATGAATTTTCACAACATGCATTTAACACCCTAAAACACACAATTACACACACAGTTATGTTGCATCCACCTGATTATACAAGGGATTACTCCTTGTATATGGATGCGTCTTTAACTACCATTGGCATGGTACGAGTTCAAACATATTCCCATAACTAGGAAATTTTATTTATTACCTAAGTACGAGTCTCGTTGACTCTGAAAGCCATTATTTTCATGGTAAGTTGGCTCTAGCCATGGTCAACGCATTGAAGAAATTTTGTCACTACATCTTGCTCCGCATAACTACTGTGTACGTAGATTCTAATCCCATGTATTACATCTTGACTCGTCAAGTGCTTGAGGGAAAATACTCTCATTGGATTGTTATTCTCTAGGAATTATAGTTAGATTTTATGAAATATAGTTCAAATAAGTCCCTGGTCTTTGTAGAGATTATGTGTGATATTCCTCATATGACTGAGGATACACAATGCTTGTATTTGTTACCCAATGAATCCCTATTCCTAATTAGTATGTGTGACCCCTCGAGCAAGATTTGATTTGTTATCTCTAGACTCAATGTTTTTATCCTAATGAAACCCATGACGAACATCGTCATATATGTCATCATGCTAAGTACTACCTTATCTTCAATTATACATTGTACCGTCATGGCATTGATTCAATTTTGCGGCATTGATTAACTCATGAAGAGGCTGAAATAGTCTTATATGACTCCCACTTTTGAGCATGTGGAAATCATCTTTATAGGATGGATATTGCTTAGAAAATTTTACACATTGCGTACTTTTGGACCTCAATCTTCAAAGATTGCATGGAGGTCGTGAAAAAATGCCCGCTCTACCAACTTTTTCAATCCAAAAAGCGCGCCCACCCTGCTCCTTTACATCATATCATTGTTCTCATCCCTTTTGCGAAATGGGGCATTGATTTTATGCATTGTAAGAATACCTCAACTAGGGGGCATGGTTACATCATTTTAGTCGTTGACTACTTTACATAATGGGTTGAGGCAATTCCTACATACACCGAATATGGAAGAATCACTTCCCTATTTCTCTTCAATCACATAATCGTTAGGTTTGGAGTTCCTCAATCCATTGTGACTGATCATGGATCACATTTTTAAAAGAAGATGATGTCAAAACTAATTTATAAGCTTGGTTTTTGTCTTGATAACTCTACACCCTACTACCTGTAGGCCAATGGCTAGGTCAAAATGATCAACAAAGTGGTGAAAACTATGCTTAAATGGATGGTAGGACAAGCCAAGTCCAGTTGGTAGTTTCAATTGTTTTTCGCATTATGGGATTATAGGACTACCGCTAAGACATCTACTGGATTCACCCCATTTCAATTGGTGGATGGGATAGAAGCTACTCTCTCAATCGAATGTGAAATTCCTTCTCTTAAACTTGTTATAGACCTGGTACCCAATACCACTTTAAAGGAAGAACGATTCTTGTACTTAAATAAGCTTGATGAGACTCATCGAGAAGCTACCTTAGATAATGAGGTACATATACGATGAATTAAAGCTCGGTATGACTGATCAATTCAACCTCACCTCTTCAGCAAATATGATATGGTCCTAACATATGACCAAAAACATGATAAATTGGGAGGTGGCAAGTTTGAGTCCATGTGGCATGGGCCTTACATTGTCAATTGTGTTTCAAAGAAAGGTGATTACGAGTTGATATAGACTATGATGGAATACCACTGAGTGAGCACCAAAATAGGATTTAGCTCAAAAAGTACTATGCCTAGGTCATCAAGCATAGATACTTTATACATATTGCTTTTAGTGTCATGTGTAGTTTGGATTTTGAATTTGTTGTGAATGTAATATGTGTCTTAGGTAATCCTGCTTATATAGTGTTGTTCTTAAATGGAAAGATGACCACTTACTCTAGATTTGTGGATGGAACTAGCCGTTATTCTATGAATCTCACATTGGAGGATTGGGTATTGTATTCCCCTACTAGTGATTTGCTAAGATCAGGTGGAACTTGTTTTGGTCCCTCTATGAACAATATTGTAGAATACCATGCACTGATTGGTTTTTTAACTAAATATTTTACTAGTGATGTGAGTCAGATCAAGGTTTATATGGATTTGGAGTTAGTTGTGCATCAGCTAAACCGGGGCTACACCATCTGTAACCCCTTTCTTCTTCATACATTCTGAAGAGTTAGGAATTTATAAAGTTCTTTTGACTATGTATCTTACCATCACATCCCAAGACATTTGAATGTGGTGGCTAATTCAGTAGCAAATTATGTTTTGGATTCATATTTATCTCATGTCTAATTTTCATTCTAAATTTTTAAATTGCATATAAAAGATCACAAAAGAAAAAACATATAGGTATCCATTCATGCACATAACACATCACATACACACACATATCTATAAAAAGAGTGTTTTATATATAACCGACACTGATACAAAAAACTAGAGCCATAAGCTTCTGGTGTACCCAAAATCTTGAACCATCAAGTTTCTAGTACATCAAGAGGTCAAAATTTGAAGCTTTGAATTTTTCAGTATGTATAAAATACAAAATGGGAGTCACTTTGGACTAATCCTTATGCTCATGATAACACATAATAGCATGAGCTACTCTGTGGATTAGCCTCCCAAAATGCCTCGAAACTCTTACGGTATGGCGTTGATTACTCCTAGGAAGGTCATCAATAGAAATGGCATGAGCCCCCACAGTTAGCCTCTGGAGGTTGTCTTCAATTTCTTGAAGCTCCTCCTCTCCCTCTACATTACTGATAGATATATCTATGACCACCCCTCACCTTTCGATAGGAGAGGCCCCTTCAGGTCTTGACAAACCTATGTATGAAAAATTGTAGGGCATGCCTTAGTATCACCAAAAATACAAAAAAAAATAGATATGATATAAAACAAAAAGTAAGATGTGGTAGTATATTTCTTACCTCAGTTGTCACAATGATCTCCCTCAGGAAACAGAAGGTCAAGGTCACCCCTGAATTCATTCTCTACAGATGTGTAGTCCTCTACCATCAATAGTTTTCCTCGTAAAAAACTAAAAAGGATAGAACCATAGGTCACGGTGGGACCTCCCCCACCTTCATGATGAGCCATATCCTTGACCCACTGCAACATCTATGGATCTATGGGCTTCGACCTGTTGAGAGGAACATGTGGATGTAACAAGGGTACCCTTTGCAAAAATAATTATACTACTACTGCCTATAGCCAAACTATTTTAGCTCACCTTGTCGACATTTGTTAGTTGGTCCTTGAGGTTTACCAACAATCCCTCACTCTAGTTGAATATTGTTGGATCCATGCACTCCAACACATACAACATGTGTTCGTAGGTAATCTCATGAGAATATCTACTTCCCGCTATCTTCTCTATGGTGAAGGATACAGTCCTCAATGGTCGATCTACAATATGTTTAATCAATATCATCCCCCCTTGGGACCTTGTGTTGACTACATAGTAATCATAAATAAGGTAGTCAAGGGAAATATCCCCTCCTCTAGGACCTAAGAACGATACAAGACTCCCTATTCTAGACAACCCATTCAAAAAATAGATGTCCTTGACATTTATCCTCAGAATATGCATTCCAACCTAAAAATGTTGTTGATATGCATCCCACATCTGTATCAAATGTTATATCAAGCAAACATGGCCTCACATGCCCGACACCCTGCAGTATTTAAAGATTCCATAGTCCCTTAGTGCTCTCATGGTCATGGGATCATTGGTCGCTTGGAAATAATCCAATTCATGCTTTTGTTCCTTCCAAATCACCATTTTTTTACTCAAACACCTATGGGACATCCTTAAGGTAACCATTAGATCCCATTCATTGAAACAAAACCTGAATTTCATGCTTTTTTGTTTTTGTTTTTGGAGAATCACGGCTGCTGACACTATTTCCCTATGGGAATAGAGAAATGACATAGTCTCTCCTAATAGACAAAGCACCACTAACGCTCTGTCCCCTTTCACGGATCGCACTAGTGCACCTCCCAGAAGGGAAAAGAGCATCACCCTGGGTGCACCATTCCCTTTAAAAAATACTCCCAAAAAACTAAAAAAGCATGATAAAAAATTAAATTTCAAGAAGGGAAGGATGTCATTTCTTACCTGCTTCTGACGATTCGTCGAATGGATTTCTGAAACTCCAAGAATATTCATCACAAAATCCTCTCTCAAACACAATTTTCACCCTAGCTATATGGTACAAAATCACAATGGTAATAAATTTTAACAATTTCACTATTTTATATTAGTTTTTTTATTTTTTAATTAAGAATAATTAGTGAAATAAATAAATAATATGAGTTTTTACTATGACTTTTCTATGGTTTTCATGATAAAATGGTTCTAACATTGTTTTTTAAGATTTTAGGGTTTTATTGGGCAGTTTTGGCTACAATTGAGCCTCTTTTTTACTTTTTTCAGGCTCAGGTTCATGTTGAAAAAAGTTATGATCTCCTTTCATGCCCTCTTTGTGCTCGTTAGAAATTCAATAAAAATGTATCGAGTGTGTTTTTACTGCTTTTTTGGACTCATTAAAATGGATAACAAAAAAGGGAAACCTCTGTGGACTCATCTTTAAGCTCTTTTTAGGATCCCTAAATACAAAATGATTGTCAAGTGAAATTGATTCTTTCATGTTTGTAAAATTACTTGAAATGTCATTTATTCAATGATAGTTTACCCCTTTTATGGACTGGGTAGACTCATTTACGAAAAATTTATACTCTAGTTCATCATGACTAGAAGATTTCTTCTAGGTATTACTTTATACTTTTTCAAACCTTTGGGACTAAATCTACGAAAAATTCCACTTTGGAGTCTTCTTAGTCATTTCTGACTTTCTAAATATGAAACGATGAGTGATTTTACCTTCTCCGGACTCATAAAATTAAACGTTGAAGGACCCTTTTTGGGATGAACCCCTCCTTTCTCAGGTTCATAAAACATATGAGAATGGACTCGTCATTTGATGAGCTATATCGATCATGTGTTACCCTTTTCAAGATCATTAAAAAGAAAAGAGGTACCCATCCATCATGATGGGGAAATTAATGGAATGAGAAATATCTTTCATTTGTATTAATGGAAGATTCGTTCACCTTAAAACATGGCACCTATCTGCATTTTGATACAAACAGTTGGGTATTCAGCTTGTCATCGAATCAATCCACTTTCATGAGTCATTTATCTCCTTTGATTCAATTCAATTAATGCATCATCTCACCCTTGCATTATGTTTGATCTATGCTTCGATTGAGTAAATGTTGTCAAGTTACTTATCGTGTCATTCAATGTTCAAAGGGAGTCTTTATTGAAATCTACCTAAGAAGTTACTTTACCTTCCTTCGAGTCAGTGATATCTAAGTTAGTTGTATGGTTGTTCTTGTATCATGATCGCTTCAAAGTCACCTTTGTTTCAAGTTTCGCGTTGATGATGGGGTGAAAAATATAGCCCCCCTTTGACGAGTCTATTCCCATCGAATTCTTCTCATCATCCAGCATTTAGTCTTCGAAACCAGTCAAGTACCTTGAAGCCTGGATGCCTCAATGGCATGTTTCCTTAGTTTCGACAGTGTGATTTCAGCATTGGCCTCTAATCGATAGATTCCATTGATTTTTTGAATTCAACTTGTCTTTTCACATTCTGAGGAATGTATTAGGGTACGTTGGGAATCATTGACATTAATGGTGATTTCCCTTGCACTTATTAACATTATACATCAATTATCGGCCATTAAGTGGTTTCTACCATGTTTGACATGAAGACATATATTCACATGGATAGAATCATACTATTTCGGATTAGAATGAAGACCCTGAATGGTTAGGAATTTTCTTGAAAATATGACTCTCTTCAGGTTGTGATGGAGTATTCCTTGAGTCATTGCATGGATCCACATTGTATGTCTAGTGGCTATGCCCAAGTTTTGATCAATATGACATAAATATAGAGTGTATCACTACAACAAATACTGGAATTAGCGTCCCATTTAGCGTCCCTTTTTAGTGTAATTTTTTTTACATTGAGTGGTCAAACTAGATGCTAAATGGGATGCGTCATGGACACAACTTAAACTGTCTTAAAAAATTTCTTATTTTTCTTCCTCGATAGCGTCCTTAATTATGTCCAAAATAGTGTATGATTTTTTTGCTTCCAGAATAGCATCTAACTTTGCTTCCTAAACAACGTCGATGTTTGCTTCCTAAATAACATCCTATTTTTCTTCCTAGTGAGTGTCCTCTTTTTCTTCTTAAATGACATCCCCATTAGTGCCATATTTGCATCCTTCATAGCACCATGTTAGCATCCAAATTAGCATCCATTTTCACTACCACTTTAGCATCCCATTTTGCACCATGTTTTACTTCCAAATATGTACCAATTTTCTCTTCCAAATTTGCACCAATTGTAGCTTCCTTTTTTGCATCATGTTTTGCTACCAAAATGACGCCAAATATTTCTTCTATTGTTGCACCATATTTTGCTTCCTATGTAGCGCCATGTTTTGCATCTAATGTAATGTCTTAGTTCACTACCATATCAACGCCATGGTTGGCTTCCTCATTAGCGTTGCGTGTGGCATCAGTTTTAATGTCTAGTTTCGGGTCTTATTTTGCTACCATATCAACGCCATGTTTGGATTCATCATTATCACGACGCGTTGCATCCTTTTTAATTCCTAGTTTCACATATCTCATCTTTTGGTCACTGATTTAGTCATTTTTAGTAGTTTTATATACGAATTTTGGTAATTTTGTTTAGTCACTTATCTCCCATTGTTTTG
The DNA here is from genome assembly GCA_001517045.1 of Pseudotsuga menziesii. Classification (NCBI taxonomy): domain Eukaryota; kingdom Viridiplantae; phylum Streptophyta; class Pinopsida; order Pinales; family Pinaceae; genus Pseudotsuga; species Pseudotsuga menziesii. The sequence continues at coordinate 739,742 of LPNX010557620.1, forward strand.
TCACTTACTAATTTAGTTGTTTATAACCGATATTATAATATCATTAGGGCATGGAGGAATCAAACCACCAACCTCCTGCTTGTAAGGCAAGCGCTCTTACATTGAGCTAGCACCGTTTAAGAATTTGGGAGCCTAACTTACATAAGTCCTTTATAATTGTAAAAATGACCAATACACAAATTTGAGTATCTAATGGTTAGAAAATGATGATAGATTGTATAAGTTTAGAATATGTGATCAAGCAAGTTATGAAATCCATAAACCTTTTCTAGGAATTTTGAAAAAAAATCAAGAAATTGGCTTAATGGGATTCAAAAATCACTATTACCTGGCAACCATAAGTGTACCACTATATGAGACCTATTAACAACAATTATCTTAGTGTGGATGCCGAGGTGAGTTTTAAGGGTGGTTCTAAACCCCCCTACCATTATCTACTTTTGGATGAAATTGGAAACATTTAAATGGTTCATTTTGCACTATTCTTTTGGGAAGAAAATTTTCTTTAATTAAATTCATACTAAATCACTAGCATACCAAGTGTGAATGATTGTGTTCATAATAAGAAGCTAAATTAAGACAACCATATGTAACATTAGTGGAGGAACTAAAGTCTCCATACATATAAGGCTTGATAAAACTATGCTACTCTTTAGGCTTCAAACGTATGTGACTATGTTTGAGTTGAAGTTCTCTAATTTTGCATCAAAATTGGTGGCAGCCTAGTCAACTAGTTCAAAATTGGTGAAAATAAAATTCAAGAAAAATTGGTTAGCGTTAAAAAGTCTCATAAAATTCGTAATTAAGTTTGAAAAGAAGAAATATGTTTTTTTTAATAATCTCATATTCCAAATAAAAAACAAATACAATTGTTTAAATTTCAAATCTATTAAAAACATGTCAAATTCACAAAATATTTGACCTAAGTTTTTCTAATTAACTCTTTTTCTCCTTAAAATTACAATTAATATTTGAAATTTGCCAACATTTTGAAATTCAATTTGCACAATCAACTTTCCTTCAAATTCAACAAATTTCAATTGTTTTGGAAGAAATTCATTAAATGCAGTTACATAAGTGGCAATCACGAGAAAAAGAATTTTAGCATTGCAATCATAGTCACAGAAAGCATCCAAGCTGCAACAAAACCGTCATCCAATGACCATTTTCAGCATAACATTTGTATTAACCAACCAAAGATGTGCCTACCTCATCCAAGATTTAACTCAGTCCTTCCTCTCTTTCTTGAACAAGGTAGATTTTCCATTTCTCAGAGAGTGCTCGCTTTGACTGTATGATAAATCGAACCCATGCCATTCATTGTTTCCATAAAAGTTTTCCTTCTTACACCATCCTGAATATTTCTAAGTATGTTCCTGTGTTACCGAATCCAGCACCATAGTGTGTAGGATCCACAGATCCATGGATCCTATACATATCCGAGGCAGATCCACCATTGAAAAAAATCCTCTGCAGAAGGAATCATATCCTGGTCCCATGAAACGGATTTTGTGAAAAATAAAATAAAAATTCCTGAAATTTTCAAACGAATCTTGTGAAAAATCAAACAATTCTTGAAATTTTCAAACGGATCATGCAGCTTTCAGTGATTTTATAACCCATTGATCCCCCCAAAGAATTATTGTTTAAAGAAAAAATTAAGAAACCCTAAACACCTAATGGCTAGCATAAACGCTATTCCTGCTCAAGGTCTAGTCTATCCTTACGTCAAGATATGCTCTTGAACTTTGATATATCAATATCAAGGTCTGCTTTCAACGTTTTTATTTGATATATCTGTATGGTCAAGGTTTGTTGTCAAGGGTCGATCTATATTTATGTACTATGTTATTGCTCACTTCACCTACACTATTCTGTAGTCTTTCCATAGCATTCAAGAAAACCACTTTATTCCCTGCTGATAGGGACATGTGGATGTAGTTCACAAAAACACTATCATGACCTGCTTCAAGTTCATGCTGAAATGGTTTTTAAAATTATCAGTATCACAACTGATCAAATTATCATGTATGGTACATGAACTCTCCTTTTTGGCAATAACTTATAGTTCTACTCTTGTGTTTCCTAAATAGTTTTGTTTCTTCATTCTATTTTTTGCATTTATTTTAAAAATATTTTTATATTTGTTTGTACTTGTCATTTCCCCGCCGTATTCAGATCCTGTGTTTTAAAAAATCTAGCGAATCCGTATCCTGGTAACTTAGGTATGTTCTCTAGCTAACACTACAACAATAATCTTGAAACATTTACTTTAGACATATGTAGTCCAACTATACAAACCTGTCAATAAAAGGGAAAAATACCAATCTTAGTTTGTAATACATGGCTAGCTAGGATCATCTTACTGCCCACAACATATTCTTAATAATAAACTTCTAAATTCATAACTGATCTAATCTCCAACTGAATCAGTGCTATAACATTAGAGGAGGCATCATAAACAACCAATATTGCTACATGATAAAATCCATCGAAACTTTGTACCTAGTTCCATGATCTTATTCTAAGCTTGAAACAATTTATTTTGGATATATATCTAATCTGTAAAATGCTATTGATACAAGGGCCCTCATGTTGATATCAAGGATGTCTGTATTTGATGTATGAATCATTTCCATTATCTTAGTACACGCTCCAACAAGTTCATATTACGAACAAATTGAATTCACTATCAAATTTAGACATAAACTAATGCAGTGTTGTTACATTGAAGGAACCTTCATCACTAACCAATATGTCACTACAGGGCCTAGGCATGATTTCTCAAAACAAGGTGCTTAATTCCACATTCTTAGCCACAATATGCACCATAATACAAGAACCTCTTAACATTGGTTGCAGCAAAGTTCAAATATTGTTGATTGGTGCATACATTTATTTTTTTAATCCAAATCTTGTGCCTTTAGTGTGATGGGAGATTCTAATGATCCATTTCTTAATAAGCTTCATAATCCATATTGGCAAGTATAGAATGCCATAAAATCATAATACCAAATCAAAGTCTAGATACAATAACATTATCTTAGCTAATCAATCCATGAAGCTCTATAGAAACCAATTGTAATGCAATTACGATAGGGTGCATATGGATACTTTGTTTAGGTAAATTCGAGTAGGAAATAAAATATTAGGCCTTGCTAATGCAATAGGAAGATAGGCAATTAAGAGGTTGGATATTCTTGATAATTTATTCATGCATGGTCACCAATTTTCACCTTTGTTACAAATGAGATCTATCATCCAAAGGGAGGGATCCTGCTTTGTCCTCTAAATCAATGCAAATCATCATGTAGAATAGTTGGCAGAGTTCCACCTAGATCCTAATATTGTAGAGTGGTTCATAAAAAACACATTATAGATATTAGAATGTGAGTGTAATCTTGTATCCCTTATATATTTTGTAGTGTTTAGTCAATCCAAGACAATCAATCTTAGGGAGAATAGGTAAATCCCATGGCCAACAAGACCATTTGAACGTGCTTGAGCCCCAGGCTTATCAGTAGGTACCACCACCAATAGCGCAAAAACCAAATTATTTAACCATTGAAAGGCTAAGGCTCCTATATCTCTCTCTACACCATAATTTCTACTAACATTCAGTTGAACTCAATCCTTTCAATTCAGTTCCATCCATGAGATATAGACTTATGCTCAATGAAAGAGTTCAGTTCAGTGTGGTTATATAATTACATATATAATACAATCGATGAATTAGTGCTGCTTGAGTTACTTGCTTTGAGGAGAGTTACTGACTGGATTGTAGCAGAAACGCGCTGGGAGAATCAACCCTTGCTGGCAAAAGAAATGACACAGGATAAAGACACAATGGCTGACCGAAGAAGAAAAGGGCTTATGGAGAGGGGTTTACAACTGATCCATATTAAGAGAATAGCATTCAACTGAACCATCTCATGTACCAATCATTCCTAGGATCACGTCCCAATATGAGACTCACATACCTTTCGATGATTGATGGATTCTTGTCAAATTTACCAATCATTCCCAGGATCACGTCCCAATATGAGACTCACATACCTTTCGGTGATTGATAGATTCTTGTCAGATTTATTCTTCTGGGATTTTTTTTTTTTGCTCAGTCAATCCAAGACAATCAATTCCAGGGATGATAGGAAAACCCCATGGCCAAAAAGAGACCATTGGGTAGTAGAGAATGGAATGGGATAGTGTGTATCTTGGTGAAGACATCATTTTGGTCATTTTATAAAGTATCTATATCTATATGTAAGAGGTTTCAAGTTTTAACTAAAATGACATTGACAAATAAGTGAATGTAGGGAGCAAAAACCAATGTATAGGATTCTCATAAGTCACTATGAATGCATAAATGTATAGGATTTTCAGAAGTCACTATGAATGCAGAAATTTTGCATTCATTCATAAATGATCCACATGCAAGATATTCATCCTTCACTCTAATCCTCATGACAATTTTCATCATTAATTTTCCAAAAGTAAATAAACTATAGTAACCAAAAATAAAATGAACTTCTTGATTACACTGAAAATAACAGAGATCAAACTTACCTCACAAGCAAGGCTATATTTTGAACAGTCAATAGCATGAGGCTATGCTCTGCCAATACTTTCCTTCGTCCTTGACAACATCTCTAACATTCCTTCAAAAGTATACCTGACAATTACTGCTTTTGTATCCCCACCACTAAGTGTCCCTCCAATGATATTTTGCTTGAATTTTCTTAGAATTCAACTGGTCTGTCACATTTTGGAGTTTTGTTCAACTACTATCTTTGACATATACAACTTAATGGTTGCAGCCGGGATGGCTATGAGAGGCCTGACAAAAAAAATAGCTAAGTGTAAGACTTAATCATAGGATTAATAATTAGAATAATTGGAGACAAAATTTCAATCACCGAATATTAAACCCAGCACCACCCCCTAAAACCAAGATAGATGAAAGAGCACAAGGAAATATAGGACCAGTACACTCAGAAGTAAAATGTTATGAATGTGGATAATTTGGGAACAAGTAATTCCTGATTGATACTAGAAGCACACACAGTTTTAGATCCCCTGCAGTAGTAGCCATTGTAAGCTCCATGTCGAGAAGCTCCAAGATCCATGGAAGGTACAAAATGGCTAATGGTGATAAAAAATGGATAAAAGGGGTAGTTTATGGATGTATGGTGTACTTAGGGGAATGGAGCAGCAAGATTGTTGCTCTTCTAGATTGCTATATACAAACTTGACTCCTATTGAATTTCTGCATTTAGTATATCTCTAGCATACTCGTGGAATGTTGTCCTTGACCTCTGTTAAAGATAAACCATAGAAATTAGTCTGGGTTTTGGAACCATGTACCATAAATATTGTTGATCAACTCTGTAGAATTGGAGATTAGTGATTGAGCTAAAAGATGGGATTGCTTGTTCATGGGATAAAAAACATCAACTAAGTTCCTGATCCACTTGGGATAAAGTTCTGGCTTGGAAGTGTTGGAGGATCTACTAGAGATCTATTTCCAACTTGCTGAAAATGTCAACCTGAATCTAAAAAAGCATTTAAAAAAAACCATGAAAACCTGAAATTAATTTCCCTATCTTTTTCCTATAAATTAGTTCATTTTCCTGATCCTAAAACATTCAAATATTTTCTATATTTTTGGTTCATAAATTGCATATTAGTATAAAACACTTAAGAGTAGAGAACCATTAACCTAATTTATGTTTCTAGTTCATGTATTAAATATATATA
>LPNX010557620.1:745697-801772 GCA_001517045.1 Pseudotsuga menziesii
TACTCACTACTCCCCCGGATTTGTGAAGGACTCGAAATAAACAGAATAGAATTCTTATTTTTTCAATTGAAACAGAGTGTGGCAGAGCTGTAGAATGTGCTTGTTCTCACTTAGCTTGTGCAGCTGCTATAAGATGCTTCATAGATGTAGATGGGGTAGCAATGTCAGAATCATTTGACATCATTTGAAACATAGTTCTGAATTTTACTTCTTTTGCAACATACCTATAACATAAGCCAAAATTCTAAGAACAACAAAGGAAGGACAATATGAACATTAATAAGTAGGCATATAAATATAAGAACAAAAAGGCAGAAAACTGTAATTTAAATCGCAACTGAATTTTTTTGTTTATAAATTTGGTATAAAATTCTACATGCCAACCTTAAGTAGAGATCAAACAAGAAAAGAACTAGATGTCTATACCTCACCAAAGAAACATTTAAACTCTAGACTTCGTACTTAAAGAAGGTTATTCTAAACTAGATGTCTATAACTCATTAAAGAAACATTTAAACCCTAGACTTCTTACTTAAAGAAGGTTATTCTTAGTAGGGGAATGGATTGTTTTTGCATTCTGTGATGTATTAATTTACAAGAATTTATCAGAGCTTGCAGGAAGGGCTAGCAGCCTAGAAAAGGGTTGCAATTCCAATTTGCTTAAGCTAGCTAAGAAAAATGGATTTAATTAGGAAGTTTGTTTTTTTTTTGCCAAGAAGTTTGTCTTTCTAAACTTGTGCTCCATTGAAGTTTTTTTTTAATATAAATATTTATATATTTTAGTAAAAAATGGTAGAAAAATGAGTTTCAGGCATAGTCTGATGTGCATGTGTGGTGGTTCCATTACGTGACAGTTGTCACCCCTTCACTACTGGACTAAACGCATTAGACTCATATACCATCCTTTGTTAGAAGGTTTGGGGCCTAGACAATGACACAGGCTTGGATAAGGTTGAGGCCAATCTCAGTCTTTGTGGTAGCAGATTATTTGCACCTAGATATTTTGTATGAGCTAACTTGATTGCTAACCTGGAAGAGATTGGATACAAGGAAAAATCAATGCACATGGATGCATATAAATCTTTATATATTTCAGTAAAAAAATGGTAGAAAATTGAGTTTCAGGCATAGTCTGATGTGCATGTGTGGTGATTCCATTACATGGCAGTTGTCACCCCCTCACTACTGGACTAAACGCAGTAGACTCATACTGCTATACCAGCCTTTGTTAGAAGTTTTGGGGTCTGGACAATGAAACAGGCGTGGATAAGGTTGAGTCCAGTCTCAAAACTTGTGGCAGCAGATTATTTGCACTTGGATATTTTTTATGAGCTATCTTGATTGCTAACCTGGAAGATATTGGATACAAGGAAAAATCAATGCACATGGATGCATATTATTGGATACATTTTTTTCAAAACACGGAGGTCCGTGACCAAAGATTGAGCAAGATGAAAAGTAACATAGAGATTATAGTGAAAAGTGAAAACAAATAATCGCAGAAAGTGGTTGTCATATCCCATTCAATGGGGGTATTTTACTTTTTACACTTTATGAAGTGGGTGGAGAAACCAGCTCCTATGGGTGATGAAGGTTTAGGTAGTCCATATTGATGTGCTAAACATCTGAATATTGGAGGTCCATTCCTTGTTGTCCCAAAATATTTCTCGGTACTTTTTCCAGCTGAAGCTAAGGATCTTGTTGTTTCTAGATTAGTTTCTCCTGGTGTTGTAGACAATGAGATTTTTGGGCAACATACTCTACAGCATCTGATGTGCGTGACTCGCACCTTGTATTCAACAATTTCATTATTACCAAAAGGTGGTGAGACAATTTGGGGGTAATCTATACTGGGAAGAAGAAGAAAGATATCAATGCCATCCTAAGGACAAACATCATAAGGTACACAATGAAAATAATTCTAGTACATGAACCCTAAACCTCTCAAAGGAAACCTAGAAGAGAAATGGAAAGGATGATTTCATTTGGAAAGGATGGAGTAGAACTGCCTTCAACCAAGCTAGTCATGAGAGATTACAAGGTCAGTTCTGAAAACAATGGACCCAAGTCAAATGTATCCCATGGAGATGTATGGACTGAGTACCATGAAATGACCTGGGAGAGTATTGAGGTTGTTGCTGACCATAAAGTACACTGCAAAAGTTGTCTTAGATCTATTACACTTTGTTGCTCCAAACTAATGCATCGAGTAGATGCTAATTTTTCTTATGGAATTGCAGAGAATTTGGTGATCCAAAATATAAGCATTGCAAGTACTGGTCTAATCCTCTTGAGACAAAATTGCCAAACACACCAAATACTGAAATATACTCTATGTATGGTGTTGGAATTCCTAAAAAAGTATCATATGTTTATAAATCGTCCCTTCAAGCATGTCAACCTATATAAGGGAGTACCTCCATGCCCCACCTGCAAACATATTCGAAGGACATGGTACCCAGAGTTGTGCTCATGTTGGCATAGTTGGGGAATTTTAGATCAAGCATAATGAGGATTCTTATATCAACTAAGGTTATTGAAAAGGTTTGACCAAGCATCTCTTACATCTCACTCAACAAGTAGAGAAAGAGGCTGCACATATCACTTTGTGGTCATATTGAGTTATCATATATACCATGTAGGACCAAAAGGTGGATGTCCCACACTAGAAGGAATTCAACCAACCAAAATTGGGGCCTTGCCTAGGTTCGAAACTCAATTACCATGTCCTGCGTACTTGTGGGTGGTAGCATCAGGCTCAACTTTATCATGGCAGTCTCTTCTAACTTGTTTAATCTATTATTAAACAATAGCTAGTTGCTAGGATGTGATTTGTTGTCTTGAGTTTTCACGCTAAATTAAGGGTGGCAAGCTGGTAGCTGGCACAAACAAATTATGCCATGAGTAGACTTCAGTAGAATTACATAGTTTTTGTAGTTGAAGTATGGTCCATGAAATAGTGATGTATTGGTTTGTGGATAGTATACAACATAATACTACACCAAACAACAGTTAGCCAGGGTGTCTCTAGCAAAGTAAATAATCATCACTATCAAATGCTATTGGTTCAAAGTAGGGAGTGCAATTTGCGGTACAGATCTGCAAGCTTAACCAAACATAGTTGGAAGTTGACTAAATGATGTGCATCCACAATAAAAGGGAGCAACCCTAAGAGTTAGTAGCCAGATCATAGCAGAAGTGTGTCTTCATTCTTATTCCCTTTGTTGGACCTGCTATCTTCTCCTACAGCATGAACCTACTCATAAATGATCATCCAAATGACAAGTATAGGGTGTTCCCTAATCATTAAATTTCAAGTTTATTACCAGCGGTTGGAATTTAATAGTAGTGAGACCCATTGTTCCAAAATAGGACTTACAGTATACTTCTCTTTCAAACATCATATGCATGCATTCACCAAAGGGTGCATTGACCTAGGTCAATAGAAGCGCATAAACTAATGTTCAAGGCTCATTTTTAAGCTTTGGAATCTTAGAGATAACCTATTGTAATTACAGATTGACAGTTAATAAGGCTATTTCATTGGTCCTTTGTTGTCTTCTTCCTTTCATGTGTGCTTAATCTTTGGAAAATACATGCTTGATTTTTTTCTCGTACAGGTTGTTAGATACTACAGAGGTCATAAGATTTGGCTCTAAAACCAATAAAATTACTTAGGGAATTAGTAACAATAGAGATACAAATAGAATCACCCAATATATAAAAACAAATAGTTCTTGAAACTGATCTAATCACTACAAAGAACATTGTAAAAGCAGAAAATGAAGTAACCTTCTCTCTCAAAGAACATTGTAAAAGCAGAAAATGAAGTAACCTTTTCTCTCCCCTAAACATTCAATACCCCAACAATATGATTGTACAGAGGTCATAAACTCTGATTCTAACACCAATAACATCACATAAGGTAGTGTTAACAAATAAAATCACCCAATGTAGAAAAACTATCTTCAATTCTTGAAATCGATATAGTCACGGAAAATAACAATGTAAGAGCATAAATCAAGTAACCCATAGTTGTTTGACATATATAGATTCCTTCCAGATCTTGGTAATATTATTGTACAGAGGCCATATAAGCTCTGATTCTAAAACAACTTTTAAGGAAGTATTAACAAAATCATACAAATAAAATTACCGAATACAGAAAATCCTTCCAGGACACTAATAACCAAATGGGTATACAAAAGAAAGAAACATGGTCACTCATAAACTTGCATGTCCTACAATAAAAATACTTGGATTTTCAATCTAATAATGGTCCGAATGTCAATACCAGCAAAACCAGTCCCAATTAAAAATGAATTGCAAGCATACACATGAGACAAAATTATGAAAAGGAAGCTAAAATGACAACCAAAAACCTTATTGAGTTGAGGAAGATGAGTACCAGTATGTAGAGTTGAGAGCAATGTAAAGGTTTAACCAAAACTGGCAAGACTTGAACTTGGGACTTCCAAATAAAGAAGTGCGATGAGGAGGAAAGAATGCAAGCAAGCTTACCATTTAGCATTGAAATGAGGGAGGGAGGGAGTTGTGATTTTACCTACCCTGAGAAGTCTGCTTTGTTGTTTTTTCACTGTTGGGTTTTTGCCTCTTTTTGTGGGTTTTGCCACTTTTTGTAATTTTGAATTTGGTGAAGCATTAAAGAAGCCAATTTGACTTTGTGTTTAATCCAGAGGAATATCCTTTCAAGCTTGAAAATGCTGAATTTGATAATTGGTAATGTGGGTTTGCATATATTTATCCCATACATTTGGATGTATTTGGTTTGTTCGCTTTCTAGCACCCAATGGATAGGATTTGAATTTTTTTCAAATAAATTATGAAATTTAATAAATTTATGTAAAAAATAATAATTATTAGAAAATAATGAAAGGATTCAACATGAAACCACTAAGAGACACACAAAATCCATGGAGACGGTGTCAATTTGATGATTTAATTGAAATTATCAAGGTCATATTGATAACACTAGAAATTAGATCAAATGAAGAAGGCTTGGAAGTAAAAAAATTCAAGACCTAGCACAATTGGTTGTTAAGCACTTTGTACAAGAAAAACAAAACAAGTAGATGTTAAATATAGTTAAAATTATTAGATTAATTTTAAAGTTCTTAAATATAACAAATGTAGTGTATTTTATGTTATTTTAATGGCACTATTTATATAAAGATTCATTGTTAAGTGGACACATCCACTTTTTCCATAGTTTTTATTATATTTACTAACATGGTGATTTTGATGGGAGGCTCTGAATTCAATGAATTTTCGTGGGCCTGGAAAATATGGAGATGCTAAAAAAATGTTCCAAAATAAAGGGAATTTTTTATATAGGGCCAATTTTTAAAAAGATAATTCCACTATGATCCAAGATCTTTATGTAGTCAAATAATGTTTTTGGAAACCCCATTACTACGTGCTATTGCAAAATCATCATTATAATTAATGTGGAACTAATATTATAGTGAAAATAAGATAATAATGTGTAATGAACTTCTAAAATATGGGTATACTAACATTAAGTAGATAACCTTGAGATGGGGTGATATGGAAGAGAGATTGTTATAGCTGATTTTACCACTCCAGGTGAATCACACTTTGTATGGGCTTCCCCTGTCCCTCTGCAGACTCCTTAGACCCCTTGGACCATTTTTTGTCCTTTGATGTTTCCTTGACCATCCCTAAAAACATGTGAAAAATGAGACATGCGACTTTTAAACCCTTAATCATGTATATAAGCGGGTTTGACCCCTAAAACCGCGTACATCGGGATGTGTGCATAATCCAAATACTTTTGGAGTTTTCCTTGGCATTGATCTGACTCACTTGACTCCTAGCCTTCCCTATGCCTTGAGATCGCTCGGATTAGACCTTTCATTACCCCTTTGAAAATCTATATAAGGAACTCTATGGTACATTGAAGGCATATGAGAGAATTGAGAGCAAAGAAACTATAGTCCATTGTTGCCAGACATTATGCTTGAGTCTGCATCCCTTTGTCCCTTGGAGCACTTTTGTGTTCTTCCCAAGCTTTCCTTTTGCTTGTGAGCTTGCTATCGAGAGATGGAGGATTGAGGTGGTGGAGGCCCAAGTGGGGGATTCAGTTTCTCCGATTTGCAGACGTGCCGACAGAGGTTGTATCTATTGTAATCTCTAATTTTATATTAATAGAAATATATTTTCCTGTCCAATAATGTGTATTTGAATGAATATTTTATCCATGGATGTTTTCAAATGCTTATACATTGTTGATTATTTATCCTAGAATAGATCTAACACCAATATATATAGTATGCTTGTATTGTTTACTTGTTTTTCAGGAAGTAATCTATCAATTCAAGCTGAAGTTGGAAAGCTCAACATGGATCTACTTCAACCGTCCGGAATAAGGTACGAGGTCTGATCCTTTAGTGTTAGATATTTAATTTCTATTGCATATTGGAAAGGATTGATTTCTGGAGTCAAGCTGTCTATTGTGGTACCCCAAGCCATAGGAATTTCTCTTCGTAACAGAGATGGGGTTACTTGATGACCAAAGTAAGCAAGTGTTGTGATGAGGTCTTTATTAAGCATAGAACCTTATAACATAGTGGAGACGGTAGGAAAGAGGGTGGCATGTAAAGGTACAAGTTTAGTAGTTTACTGTAAGACCTTCGTACCTCACATGAATTATTACTAATACATGCACCTACAAGCTCTAGGTATTTTCTATGCAAGTTCCCTTCGCGACGAGGATTTCAATGACAACAATTTGGTTGATGCTATTGTGGTTCATGGGTGTTAATTACAATTGGAATAGAAACATGTGACGAAAACTAACCGACTGGACTCATCATTTTGAATGAGGAGAATTTGGGCTTTCACCAACCTAATATGTAGACTATCCAGGGTTCATAGCACAATTTCCTCCACTCGTAGTGTCTCCTCTCTCTTTTCCTTCATTGGGTTTTTGTCTTTGAGTGGGGTGGAAGTATCCTCCATGGTGATTTTATCCACCGAGGGAATGATATATTGGCATTGTAATTCAATTTGATTAGTTCTTTATTCATTTACTCTCTACATTTATGTTGGATTCTTTTCCTCAAAAAAGGCAAAAGCTTTTTGTAAATTATCCCCCCATTAATTTAGTTTGTCTTCCCTGGAAAGGTAGCTTGTCTTGAGCTTCAACTCACATGGCAAGACGAGGCTAGGGGAAACACATGTGGATATGTAGGGGTTGTAATTCACATCCTTAGTCAATTTGGAAGCAATGGAAGCAGGGGCCACCTACCATCAATAAATTCCAACCAATGTTCAACAATAATTTTCTCAAGTTGAAGACTAGGTTAAGACTGAGTCGGATTATATCAAGGTGAAGGATATTGAGATAGAGATGGGACCCTCGGTCCTGGATGTGGCTATCTCTCACTATAAGGACACTAAATACTTAAAGACAGTGGCCCTATAATTCATTCTTGGGAAAAATCTTATTGGACAATAAAGACGAACAAAATGAGTTAATATTGCAAATAGATGAAATACAATAATATATTAGAAAGTTGGATGTTAAGCTCAACATTTGGGTCAAATATGCCATTGGTTTGCACTTTGTAGCAAGAGCTCCTAAAACTGCCCAAGGACACAAGGTTCCCATGATTTCCATTTCTAATGGTAATCCAACTTCTTAGATCAGTCTCTGTTAAGGTCATGAATGATATTAATATCATGAATGATATTAACAATATATTGAGTGGACACTATCACATTAATTGGTGACTTGTATGTGAATGAAATCTCAATTGATTAGATAAATAAAACAGAAGTGAGATCATCCAAATTTAGATCTAGCTATGCACATTCCTAGCACAATTGTAACAACCAACATGTCTTTCTCTTTTTCACAGTCATATTTTGTATGATCTTAAGCTAGGGTCTAAGCATCACACCAAATTAATTATGTGCAATCAAATCATCCTTGAACAAAGAGAATTTTCATCCTAAAATAAAAAATGAATCATGAAATCGAGCATCAAGTGTTCAATTATTTCTTATGGTAACTGTGTTATTATGCAAATGCCGATATCAAAATTAAGGAATTAAAATAGAGCAAGGGATCCTATGCAAGTATAGGAGCAATTGAATTCAAGTAAAGATTAAAATAGTGCAAGGGTACATGTGCAAGTATTTTCTTTGATAAATTGGCCCCTGAAAGAGGACTAAGGTTTCGGTGCCAGTGATCCTGCCATCGTGGTCCAAATATACCCTGTGAAAATAGGTGTCGAATAAATTAATGTTTTGTGGGCTAGCCATTGAATAGATCCTCCTCATCTTCCAATCCCTCAATGCATCCAAATTCAATCATGAAATCCTCATTGCTAGCAAATCACTGCAACATTTCATGTGAAAAAATAGACCAAATCTATTGTGAAGATCTCAAAGTTTAGTCAATTTGAGGAATGGGAATTGATCTAAAGTTCTTGGAGATTGATTTGGAAACCTGTACGTGTTTCCATATACTTACATGGAATATTGGAGTTCGATCTTGGTGCAGTCACAAGCCCAACCATATTTATGTATTTTATCCTTTTACACCTATTCAACACCCATTTGGTAAAAAAAATCATTCAAAACCCAAATTTAAAACACCCCCCCAAAAATAAACATATGACAATGAGTTGTAGAATGTGGGCATTGCATTGTGTTTTGTAGAGCATGTGTATCCTCTCTTCACAAAAAAATTAGCCTCGCTTTGTTTGGGATGCATAAGCAATCTTTGTACAAAACATTGGTGGTCACATGGGTGCCTAAAAAGGCGGATGGCATGATTGATGTTGTGAGGTGTGACATTGTCATCATTAGTGGGAGGATTGGGCTTGTCCATCATGGATACCCCTCTCAAAGTACTTGTGGCTATGTCAATCTGGTGCTTGGTTTATGTGGGAATTAAACTCATGGTAAAGATGTTAATGCACACAATTTTTAGCAATATGTAATAAATTAGTTGGTTGGATATGTTGTATTTTGATATCTTGAAATAATTTTGATTCTTTACTTTTTATCTTTTCTCTTTCTTTTTTGTGTTAAGGCGTGGGAAACAATTATTAATAATTAAAATATATTAAGATGGCCGCATCTAAATCATCACAATAAAGCTTGATATTTTTAATTTATATGATATATAATTATATTAATGTATATTTTGATTTTGATTTTAATTTTGAAACATTGAATATAAATTGGGTTTATAGCCTTATACGTGAAACAAAACATTTTGAAAATGAATTAAACAAAATCTTCTACATAAATATTTCAATGTAATTTAGTAAATTGGTTTTTAAAAAGTGCCACCATTTTTTTTTAGGAAATGGAGACTCACAAAAAAAAAACAATATAAGTGGTTAATTCAAGTGGTCACCCAAATTTGCCACCAACTCATAACAGTCCTACACTTTGTGAGTTTTACAACAATTTTGCAAGACCTAAACTATTAAGGCACTTTTCTAGCGTCTCTCATGCATTTTTTATGATTGTCAAGCTATCCAAAGACATAGAGCTCAAAATAATCTTTGGAGCAATCCAATAAAACCCCAAATGGAGTTGAAATGTGAAACTTGCAGCCTCGAGTTATTGTGTTTCCATTAGGCTCCTTGAATCCTGCATTCCTTTTGCCACCGCATCTCCTGGGAAAAGGGTTATGTCTCTTAGGGTTTTAAATTTTATGTCAAAATGTATTTTCAAACCCTTGTTAAGGGAATTTTGTGAATGAGCATAAGCAACATATATCTTCTCATAGATAAGCTACCACCATTGTAGCCAATTTGTACTACTTCAAATATTGTAGTGTTTTCACTATTTCATTCATTAATTGAGTTTGGATTTCCCTATAACACTACTCTCTTTGCAATATGTTTGTGTTATTCATGTATTATTGTTTTCTTCATTTCATTCACAACATAATCTAGATTACCGATACTAGAGCAATCTGGTCTTTGTTGTTTTTATGTGCATGTCTCCAATAAGGTCAAGGTACATGGAGTTGGGCCTTAAACTAACCAAACATAGTGAAGACTTCCCTTGGGCCCAGGTGGCCTCCCATGACAAATGAAAAGAAATACAACAAAGTAGGAGATCAAATCCATGTGTTGTTTATGGAATCCCTTGGGCAACAAAAGAATGAGATTATGGATAATTTCATGCAAATCCTATGACAAGTCAATATCGCAACAAGGGAACCTTCAACAAGCAACCACTTCAAAGGTGTTATTCCCTTTAAGGTACAAGTTGAATTTTACATTCCTTTATTTGAAGGAAAAATAGATGCTAATGCTTTAGATAAATGGTTAAGTTTGTTGAAGGTTTATTGCTTTGTTAAATATTTTTCTACTAGTGAGAATATCACCTTCACTCCTTAAGTCTCGTCCTTGTGTCAAAGACAGGTGAGACATTTACTATGTGCAACAATTCAAAGATGTACCCACTTGAACGAATTTTTTTATGTCCTCCAGGAGGAATTCTACCACATTGGAATAAATACAATGACCATTATGCAAGATATGGTGCTATGCTATTAAGGACGTTTTTTTGGAGGTTATTCTAGGCGTTATATGTGATGCTTTTTGGACACTAATTGGGACAGTAATTGGGATTTTTTTTGGATGTTAATTGGGATGCTAATTGGGACATTAATTGGGATGCTAATTACCATCCAAAATAGTGCCAACTTTTAAAAATGGACACTAATTGGGACGCTATTTGGGATGCTAATTGGGATGATAAATGGGATGCTAATTGGGACGCTATTTTGGATGCTAATTAGGATGCTAATTAACATCCAAAATAGCACCATATTTTAAAAAGGGACGCAAATAATGCCATTAAAAGTGCCATCTCGTGGAAAAGCATCCACTTTGTCAAAAAAATGATGAAAAAAACACTAAAACTAATAGTGGACGCCAAAAAGGGAGCTAAAAGAGACGTGAATCACATGGTTTTGTTGTAGTGTATATTCCATAGCTATGTCCCAATTTGAATATTATTAATCATGGATCTACAGTATATTGTCGGTAGCCATGACATGGTCATTATACATGGATCTGTAGTGTATTAGTCAGCATCCATGATTTGAGCCAGATAGCTTGTTATTGGTATTATGACAAACCTTCACTCGCCACTCTTTTTCCCCTGATTCCAGATAACATCTAGCAAGGAATTTTACCTATCATATCCTTCTAGATTCATACTTTGGGGGGCATTCTGTTACACTTGAAATTATTTTCTATGCTTAATCCCCTGAAGTGGTATGGCCAAAACATCTTTTGAAAATATTTTTTCCCAATTCTAGGGGATCTAATGCACCTTACATCTTGACATAGGGAATATGACTTTCCTGGTGCCTCTTACTTACTGACATAGTGTACCGATGACACTTGTTTCCTCAAGACAAGGAACGTCAGTGCAGCTTTCCCAAGTACAAGGACCGTTAGCACTATCAAAAAGGTAAAAGGAGAATATTTTTAGAACCTTCTAGATGAAAGTTCTTGTGGAGGCTTATCCCAAATACTTGGAGTAGGTGGCATTCGTGCCCCTATCCTCTAGGGATAATTCCTTGCCTCCCTCCAAAAATATATCAACCCCTTTGGAATTCCTTTGGCATATATATATGAGAATCCCTTCATGGATAGGGGGAGATAAGAGAACCAAGAGAGAACCTATATGCTGCTAGAATCACTGCTAGTATAGGAGGCAAAGAGTGTAGTTGTGAGTGAGGCTTGTAGAGCTTGTAGAGTGTGTGCGAAAATGATTTCAAAGACATTGTGAGAACAAGGATTCAATGTAAACACTTTGGTTGTGGCTTTCTTCTCTTATATTATTAATACAAACATGTTCCCCTTTTCCATGAATGATTTGTGTTAATATCGATGATTCATTACTTTTCTCCTTGACTATTAGTATAGATATTTGAATTCCCTTTATTCTTTCACCATTGTATCTTGTTATTTATCTTATTTTGCAGGTATATTTGACCACAGAAGAATTACAAGGAAATCTGCGACATCACTAATAAACCTTATTACCATGCTCATACACCTAGGATACATTTTCATTAGCTTTCATGTTATGTCATATGGTCCAAAACTTGGCTATGTTGATCAACCTTGGTTTATTATGTGTTTTGGACTCATTCATTGTAGTTGAAGCACTCCACTTTGATCATTCTGATAGTCCAAGTGCCCTCATTAATGAAACATTAGACTTGGTGCACTCCCCACCCCTTAAATTAGGTAATATGTTTGACCATAGATGCTAGGTCATGTATTTGGTGGTTTTTGGCTCTCCTTGGGAATTTATTGCTTCCTAGAGCCACTTACATTCACCCATGTTCTCACCCACTCCTATATTTCTCTCATTTGTGTTCCACCATGCTCTATCCTTGTTCACACTATCATTCGTGGTCATTTGGGATGGTTTGGGAGCTCATTGGTCCACCTAAGGGCGTTTTGAGCTCAAATCACAGTCTGCCACATGTATGCATCTAGAAGTCCTCCAAAGTATAACGATTTCTCCCTAATGTAATATAAACCTAATCCATGAATATTTACATGTTTGACAGTCATAATAAAGTGTGTTATTGACTACATTTCTATGTGTTAATTTCATCTTTTCTATTGTTTTTCTGCATAATTGTGAGTAAACTCGAATTGTGAGGATTCCCTTAGGTCCTAGATCCCACTGTGAGTAAATTATCACATGGTATTAGAGATATTTGGAGCTGCAAATCAAAACCATAATTTTTGAGTTGTTGTCTAGGGAATTTTCCAGAAAAATTTGAGTGTTTGCATTGCAAGTAAAACCAATGTTTGTGTCTGTTAGCATTGTTTTTGTGCTAAGTAGTTGGAGAAGTTAAAACAGTGTAAGGAGGAATAAGGTTTGTCAAATTTTCATATTATATAAGGCTTAAATGTTGTTGAGGAGGATCTGTAGGTGTTTGAAGAGACATTTCTAGGTTAAGAATGCCAAATACTTAAAGAAATTCTAGTTTTTGACCTTCAAATACATGTAAAAGAAGAAATCCGCCCTTAGCTAAATGTTGATAGGAAACAGATGGCCCAGATGTGCATCGCAGGAGATCGAAGGCCAAAATTCATTTATGCCCAGGGAAAATCAGGAGCAGAAGTGTGGGAAAGGATAAAATGCATTGGTGAAAAATGGTAAAGCCTAACTTCCTCCTTTCGCGATACAGGATCCGATGACTGAGAACATCTATGCCTAAGAACAACGACGTGGAAAGGTGAAAAGGGAGAAAAATGGAAACCCAAAGTTTCCAGGTATAAAAGTTTGAGATTTTGACTTCTGTGATCTTCCAGATCGACGGCTCAGAGTGCGTCCACAAATATCAATGGTTTGGAAAGGAGGAGAAAGGAAGAAATCAAAAACGTAAGAATTTGGTCGTAAAATGTAGAGATATCACTTTCCGATTTCTTCCCTTCACAGATAAATCTTATATCAACGGCTGAAAAATGAATCCTACACAAGATCGATGGTGCGGAAGAAGGGAACATGTGCATGATTTAATTAGACTTCCTGGTATGGGTAACTTGGTATACCCCGTGGCTTCCAGTGGATCAGATCAATGGATGATGAAGATCTACGATGCAAGTCCATTCTGCCAATCTAAGTTGCACGATGAATGGTACTTTTTATATTTGTGAAATTGATTAAACACCTGCAGGTTTCTATAGACAAGATCAAATATGGTTTAGATCCATGGTAGAGGTGAATTCCGTTGGTCTAAAATGCTCGTGGAAAATAACATTTCAAATCTATGAAATGGTTTAAAAGGAGTGCATGTTCTAATGGTGGAGATCAAGTTGGGGATGAATCTATGGTGGAGAATGACTCCACTGATTGAACATGAGTGGAGAAATTCACTTTTGAAATTTGTGGAATATGGTAGGCCCATTAAATTTGAATGATAGAGATTAAAGGTACTTTTTATTGAGGGCTGAGATCAATTCCGCAAATTAGAGTTTCACGGAGGAAATTCGGGGTTGAGATTTGCGGAATTTAATATGAGCCACATATTTTGACGGTTCTGATGGATATTAAAGTTAGATCAACAGTTCAAAATAGTTCCTCCAATACAAAGTGCAAGGAAGGAAATTCTTGGTGAGAGTGCGGAAAATGTAAAGTCCCGAAGGTGATCAAGGGTGTAGATGTAAACTAAAGATGAATCTACTATTATAAATCAATCTGGGTGTAGAAGTTATAAGGCAGATAAAGAGGGTCATATAACTAGAAATCAAGGCTTAAGATAAATCAAAATGGACTGTTCATATTGGAAAGGGGTACAGATGAAGGATGGAGATTTGTTCTAGTTTCCAAAGTTGCATGAGGAATGAAGAGGAGTGAATAAGCAGGAATAATTTTGTATGGTTAACCAACAGTCAGAAATCAAGGGCTTAGATTAAAGAATACCAAATCTATGGGTGAGATTAAATTTCAATGAAAAATATGCACAATAAATATGGAGAATAATTCCCACCATATGCAGATGAAAAAGATACAAGTATAATTATTGGTGGTTGATAATCAAGATGATAAAGTAGCTGCTGCACAAAAGTTGTTAAATGAAAAATAAAATGAAATTCAATTGCTAAAGAAGAAGCTAAAGATTACATCTACTCAGCTTATACAAACTTCTAAGCTGACAGAGTTTGAGAAAGAAAAATAATATTTGAATACTAAATTGATTGATTGTAAAGCAAGGTTGTTGAAGTTTGAAGAAAACGAAAAACAATGGGAGAAAGATGCAGGACTTTGGGACAAAAAGAAAAAGGATTTTGAAACAAAACAAGCAGAGTTGCAAAAGGGGCTAAACGAAAAGAATAAGGAGCAGAAAATGCAAGTTATTTCACCTTTTGTGCAATCTGGTGCAGATTCCATGTCCCAAGCTATGTCTCGGGTAAGTATTAAAGCTTTAGATATCACTGGTTTGAAGAACCAAAATAAAAATTTTGAAGACATAGATGAAACAAGAGAAAAGGAAAGAAAGATTTTGGGAAACAAATGTAAGGAGCTAGTAGAAAAGAATAATAAATTGGAAAAATAGGTTACAGGACAGTCAACCTTACAGGGAGCAAAGCACCTTATTTGGGATGTACCGATAACAGAAGAAACCAAGCTCAAGCCTTATCTGGATTTTATTCTAGACAAGGATATTGTCACACAAGCAACTAGACAAAATGTCTTGATGGTAAATCAGGTCTTAAATAAAAATCCTATAGACATAGCTCATAATGCAATCAATTTTTTGAACAACCTGACAGAAGAGGAAATAAGGAAATCAAATATCCATGATAGGGTCTTGGTTATCACATGGGATAGAAGAGTGGTGAATAAATATCATCATTTAGAAACAGTTCAAGAAAAAAATGATGCTATGCATAATCAAAGTAAGGAATTCATTCAAATTTTTTATCCTTTATTCAAAAGAGGACTTCCTTTCTTTTCGGAAGAGAAAGGAGGGATGTGGTCTCAGAAGGAGTATAATGATAGATTAATCAGTTTCATATTAATTCACAGACATTCTAATGATATGCAGCAGCAATATTTGTCTGGAAAAGCAATGATTGATAAATTGGATAGATATTTCAAGTTGATGTTCGACTTCAAAGCTACGTGTACCAAATTGCCATATTTTTCTTATTTAGAAAATGTGGAGCTCAGGGAATTGCCTAAGGAGATGATCCATATGGATCTACCAACTTTTGATCAATGGAAGATAATTGAAAATTATGGGAAAAGTAAATACAGGTTGTGTCAATGAATACATGCCTGAGCATGACGAGGATTAAAGAGATAGTTGTAGAATGATCAAGCAAGCCAGAATCCTGAGGATGCATTACTGTTTTAAATCCAGGATGCAGGTTACCCCCATATTTTTTGTTTTAAGTAAATCGTGGAAAATGTGCCACGTTAGAGTTTGTTAGAAGTTTGTTTCTCAAGTTGTAACTAATTTTGGCCCTATTTCGAGGTTGGTCTCGGGGGTATAAGACACTATAAGTATACCCTCCATAGAGGAAGAAAGGGTTGAAACCCATGAGGCTTTTGCGTTATGTAATTTTGAGATTTTTCTTTAATAAAAGTTGCAAAGCCGAACGTTGGCCTTTGAGTGCAAAAATTCATTTATATTTCTCAGTTACACTCTGTGATTTCTTTTTTTTATGTGCATGTCCTTCTTGTTAATCTTTCCATTATTTTTTATTTCATATATGATATAAGTGTGTGATAGTTTTCACAATTCATACTTGGTTATGCTATATATGTCGTTTTGGATATTGACAAATCATTTCTACCAAAGTTAATGCAGAATTCATCTAGTTGGTGCTCTACGTTAATGGATTATCATCTTTTCTTCCTTATCACCAGACCAAAAAAATATCAACTGTAACCAAAGTATTATCTTTCTTTTGTAGACATTTCCCATGTAAATTGTTCTTTGTTTATTCATAATTGTGACTCCATAGCCCAATGTACCCTTACCCTGTTTCAACCACAACAATATCTGAATTTCATTTCATGTTTTTATTAGGCCTTGTTATATATCTGTGAGATATCACTCTCTAGAGACAAAGAAGCCAACTCCCTCTCTTAAAGTGGTCTTGCTATTACCTCGAGGTTCACCTTCCACAACCTTGGGTGCGATTCTAAGTGCTAGAAATGCCATTCAGTGTGCATAAATGGAGCATATGCATGCATTTCTTACTCCATTCAAGTATTTCAAATGGAAGGCCAAAATGGTGATCCAACTAAGGTCAAAAGGCCTATATAGGGTCACCATGGGAATTAAGGCCAAGCCCAACCCTATTGTGGAAAAATAGAAGTACTTCAATAGGATTGATGAAGCATTCATGATGCTTTTCTGAACATTTTGAGGGACCTCCTCTTCCATGTAGACATTATGACAACACCCAACAAAGTATTTCTCAAGCAAGAGTCATTGTTTGGGAATACTGAAGAGATGAGAAGTCACCAGCTCGAAAATGAGTTGATCTCACTAAGCTCAACTCACTTTGAGACGATCCGGTACTTCTTCACCAAGTTCAAATTGTTGGTGCTTCATATGAAATAATGTGGCATAGAGAATAAACATGAGCACCTGATATTGTCCATACTTTCGAAGCTAGGGCCATAGTATTCAGTGTTTGTATCAAGATTCCACTCTAGCAAGCTCAGAACTCAAAATTGGAGGATTCCATCATTTCCAGACTTCATGGAGCCACTAAATCAAGAGAAATACAAGCTCATGTAAATGGGTACCATCAAATCCTGTAAGGATCATGCCCTTGCTGGTGGAGTTTTGCATCCATCCAAAGGAAAGAATAAATACATATATTTGAAGCAGTAAGAGAGGAAGAAGAAGCAAGAGAAGCCCAAATATTCAGATGGGGTTTTGAATCCTTCCAAGGACAAAGACAAGAAAAAGAAACAGAAGACCAAATGCACTTATTGTCACAAAGGTTGGAATCTAGAGAGTGCATGGATGAATAAGACCATTAACATGATGGCGCATCTTCTTGAGAAGAACAACATCCCACTACCAAAAGGAAAAAGGAAGAAAGAGGGAGGTTCAAGCTCAGACAACAAAGAAAGGTGCCATGCTTTTGTTGCTAGATCTTCAAGCTCTTATTCCTTCATCATCGATTCAGTTTCCTCCAGGAGCATGTCCTTCATGCAATATTCCTTCTTGTTTCTACATCGTTATAGTGGTCCATCCATCCTTGTGGGTGATGATTCATAGCTCCAAGCCAAAGGGATTAAAAGGATTGATCTTGAATATGGGTACTTCAACAATGTGTTGTTTTTTCCTGATCTAGAAGCGAACCTAATCTTATTGTATCAAATTACACACACTAGTGTATCCAAGAGAGTAACATTTACTCCAAATGTTGTGGATATCTCAGAAATATATACATGCCAATTTGTTGCAGTGGGTGTAGCTAACCATGATTCGAGAATGTACAAATTCCTTCACTTTCTTCCATACTCAAAAGGGATTGTGCTCCTGTCACATGACAACGAGACAAGCAAGCTGTGGCATGAGAGATATGGTCATCTCAACTATAGGTTCCTTTATTCATTGAGAAGAGAAAGCATGGTGTAAGGGATTCCTTCTATCAAGTTTTCCAATGGCACATGCAAATGATGTGTAGTGGGAAAACATGTTGAGTGCAGATATGAAAAACGAAAGGAAATGAGGGATATCCAAGTGCTTTATTTGATTCATTCAAATATCATAGGGCCTATTTTCACACCATCTTATGGGAATTCAAGGAATGTGTTGACCTTCATAGATGATATCTCAAGGTACTGCTGGGTGTATTTTCTCAAACTAAAATCTGATGTTTTTGAGACTCTCAAAGTTTGGAAAGCTTTAGTTGAGAATGGAAGTGGGAGCAAGATCAAGGTTCTTAGGACTTCTAATGGAAAGGAGTATGTGAAAAATATTTTGCAGCATATTTTTGAGGAATGTTCCATCTGAATGCAACATTATGTTCCCTACACACCATAGCAAAATGGTGTTGCAGAATGCAAGAACAAAGATCTCAAGGAGATGGATACATGCATGATGGAGGAAAAGAATTTGAATCCTATGATATGGGATGAAGCTATAAACTATGATGCATATGTATAAAACATATATCCACACAAATAATTATATGGAAAAAATCCATATGAGGCTTGGTGTGGGCACAAGCCCAATGTTTCTCATTTCAGGGTTTGGCTCAAACGCTTGGGCTAGGATTCCTCCCGATAAGAGAAAGGCCTTGAAAGCTCAAAGAAAGGAGTCCATTATGGTTGGATATGCTAAATATGAAAAGGGATAAGAGATATTTGATCCCTCATATTATAAAAAAATCCATCGAAAAGAGTTTACAATTCGAAGAAGACCTCATGTAGGAGACCGAACTAGCTTAAGGGGAATTATCACATCCTCCACTCCATGATGATGTAAGTGATGAATCCTTCTCTGATTTTTATGATTTTGATATTGATGATTATTATGATGACATGCATTCATATTATGACTCATTCATTCATCCCAAATGGGTTGATAAAATCATTGAAGCAGTTGTGGATCTTATTGGTGATCCACTTGACTCTACGAAGACTAGATATAAATTTCACAATGCCTTCTCCACTTGTGAATTGAATATTTCATCAAGGTGATTCCTGATAGTCATATGTGATCCCTATACATATCAGTAAGCATCACTTGACCAAATATGGAAAACAACCATGGAATAAGAGTTCAAGTCATTGCAAGACAATGAGACTTGGGAATTGGTTCCTTTTCCCTCCAAGAGGAAACTAGTGCAATGAAAGTGGGTCTATGGGACCAAATTGTCTACCCATGGTTCAGATATCAAGTATAATTCTACGTTGGTTGGTAAATGCCTCTCTCAATTCCATGGAGTGGACTATACAAAGACATTTGCACTGATTGCAAAGATGGACTCTATTAGGATAGTTTTAGCCATTGTTGCATCTAAGTCCTGGGAGGTTCATCACATGGATGTGAAAAGTGATTTTCTTCATGGTGAAATTCATGAGGAGATATCAATGCAACCTCCTAAAGTTTTCATTCACTATCATTCACTTTTATTCAGATTAAAGAACTCTCTATGGCCTCAAGCAATCCCTTAGGGCTTGGTATGCCAATATAGACAATTTTTGGCTATCACTTGGCTTTGAAAGATGTAAATATGATCATAATGTGTATTTACATCATGTTGGTGACTTATCATAGTTCATAGTGATGCATGTTTATTAACTTTTGATTACAGGTATCTGCACTAAATAAATTGGATGAATTAAGTCTTCTTTGCACAGTGGATTCTCCATGACCAACCTTGGATTGTTGAGGCAATTTCTTGGATTGGAGATTGAGAAATATGAAGTAGGGAATAAGTTCAGACAACCAAATTATGTTTAATACCTATTATTGAAGTTCCAAATGGATGAAATTAAATCATCCAAGTTCCCATTCCTCTCAGGAATAAAACTAGGTGATTTTGGTGCATCCCATCGGTGGACAACTTGTTGTACCGACAACTATTTGGGATTTTGTTGTATCTTACACACTCTAGACCTGATTTGTCATATGTTGTAGGTGTTATTTATAGATATATGAAAGATCCTACTGAGATCCATTGGAATTATTCCAAAATGATCTTGCATTATGTCCAAGGAACCAAACACTGCAGGGTACACTATGTTGTTGGTTCTCCACTAGAAGTAGTTGGATTTACTAATTTTGATTGGAATGGAGATTCTATTGACATTGGGATGGATATTCTATTGAAATAAATTCCACTTCAGGTTATGTATTCATTCTTTCACATGGTCCCATATGTTGTTCAATAAAGAAACAACATTCCATATCCCTCTCTTCAGCTGAGGCCAAGTACAGAGAAGCAACGAATGTAGATACACAATGTGTGTGGTTGCAAGGTATTCTTGGGGAACTTGTATTTGCATTTGATTCACCCAAAGTAATTTGGTGTGAAAATCAAAGTGAAATAAATATTTCCACTAATCCAGTGCAGAGACAAAGGACCAAACAGATTGAGAAACACATGAACTACATCCAAATCTTAGTGCATGAACATGTGATATCCTTGCAGTATTGCCCATCTATAGAGAAAACTGTCGACATCTTCACCAAGAGATTCATAGAGAATAAATTCACCTATCTGAGATCCATTCTTGGAGTGGGAGATACATGGGGATTACTGATATACACTCTCATATTTTTCTCCATGTCCATTTTAGAGGGGAGGTTTTTTTCCCATCATGTTTTCCTCCTTACCTTGGTTATATGGACTAATAATTTTTTTGTTGTAGGAGGTGACTTGAGCCTTAGTTTCCAAGGCCTAAATAATCATTTGGTATAAGTTGTACTAACTTAGGATTAAGGGTAGGTTTTATAGAACTAATACACCTTAGTACCATGGTCATACACCTAGGATACATTTTCATTAGCTTTCATGCTATGTCATATAGTCCAAAACTAGGCAATGTTGGTCAACCTTGTTCTATTGTGTGTTTTGGACTCATTTATTGCAGTTGAGGCACTCCACTTTGACCATTCTCATAGTCCAGGATCCCTATTAATGACATATCAGTCTTGGTGTGCTCCCCATCCCTTAAATTAGGGAGTCTATTTGACCATAGGCGCTAGTGCATGTACTTGGTAGTTTTTTTCTCTCCTTGGGAATTTATTGCTTCCTCGAGCCAGTCCCACTCACCCATGTTATCACCCATTCCTATCCTGCAATCATTTATTTTCCATCATTCTCCAACCTTTTTCACACTAGCATTCATGACCGTTTGGGATGGTTTTGGAGCTCATTGGTCCACCTATGGGGTGTTTGAGGTCAAATCATAGTCTAACACCTGTATGCATCCATATGGCCTCCAAAGGCTAACGATTTATCCCTAATGTAATATAAAAATGATATAGACATATTTATATGTTGAACAATCATAATAAACTGTGCTATTGACTACATTTCTACGTGTTAATTTAATCTTTTCTTTTGTTTTTATGCATAATTGTGAGTAAGCTCAAGTTGTGAGGATTCCCTTAGCTCCTATATCCTACTATGAATCAATCATCACACAAGGATCGCCTTCATAATATAGGTAAAAACGATTCACATTCAGTTAGTTCCATAATCTAGGAAAAGGATGCATCGCTGTGAATTTTTGTTCTAGATTTTTCCCATGTAGACTAGGGAAACAATATTTGTCCGCATTAATTGAGAATTTCCAATAAGAGCTATGAGGTTGCATTTTATTTAACCTTGAAGCTTTATTTAGTCTTCTTCCTAAGTTTACAATGTTTACAAACTGAATTTGGAGGTTTCACAATCCTTGGAAAGTATCATACAATTTCCTTCTTACTTGCTTTCACAAGACTGTCAAAATTCAAGTACCCCATCCTTCTATGTCATAGCCAACTTTCATCAATCTGATTCATGTATAATTGTTCTTGACTTTCTAGGATGTATACATTGATTGAATTCCTTACAACACTCCCATCAAGATTTCTCGAGTCTCTTCTTCTGATTTCACATTCTCACAATCAAATATGCAAATGTGTCCTTGATCACATGTTTGACTTACACTAAAAAGATTGAATTTTAAATATTCTACAAACATTACATTTTAATATTTGATTTTGTTGTTTCTAGGAGCCACTATACCTTTTCCAATTATCTTGGAAGATACATTATCTCCAAAAGTGACTTTTCCATTCAAATTTTGTTTTAGGCTTATGGACTTGTTTGGGTCTCCTATCATTTTCTTTGAACAACCACTATCAACATACTGTTTATCTTGGTTGTCTGTAGCACATAGGGATATCATGGATTTGGTCTTTTCCTTCACCACTTCCTTCTTCTTCCATCCCTTCTTCTATTTTTTGAAATTTTGCAGCCCTCTTTTCTGTAGGATTTACCATCTTGCATTATTTATCTATATGTCCATGATTACTGCATTTGTAACATTCTATCATATTTTTGTATAGGTGAAAAAAAAAATTGATTTCTCCTTTTTGGATTGTCACCTGAATTTCTAGTTTTGTAAGAAAATTTCTAATTTTTCTTTCGATATGCTTTACAATCCAATGCTTTATGCCCAAAATTGTTGTAGAATAACAATTACCCAAAAATTGGTGTTGATATCTGTCCATATTTTATAAAAGGAAGGGGTATATCTCTCACTAACTTCATTTTCAACTGGACGTATAAGTGCGGCAGCATAACTCTTTTTGTTTCCATATTGTACTGTGGATGAGCCATATTCTAGATTATTTTTGTCATGTCCTAATCTAGTGTTGTCACTTGATGGTCTTTGTCTACTTAGGATTTCATCTAAAGTCCTTGAGTTGTCTTCAAACTTTGATTTAATAGATCCCTCATCGATCTTTTTCTTGAGCTGAAAAATCTCTGCAACAATCCTTTCAGAGTCTTGTATCCTCTTCTCGAGCTATATTTTTAGGTCCTCTTCAATTTTCTTAGCATATTGAAGCTGGATATTCAAAACATCAAATATTGTTTTGAACTCTTCATCTTCAAATCATCAATTGTGTTCTTAATTGCTTTTTTTCCTTTTGGTTTTTCTCAATTCCTTAAGAGAACTTATGACTTTGGCCTTTAGGTCCACCTCTCTTTCCATATCTGATTCACATTTATGAGTTTGAGTTTCTATCCCCATGAACAGGATTTATGCATCCTCATATTCACTTTCTTCTTCTTCACCATCTTCCATAATGTAGAGGATCTTCTTCTTCTTATTAAACTTTTTCTTATTTCCTTCTTTGTTCTTCTTGAATTTCTTATAGGTTTGTCCGTCATAATTATAATTTTTCTTAGAGTAAGAACGACAAAAAAATACCCTTTTGGGGGATGTTTTGGCTTGCAGCGGTTTTCCTAACACCCCCCCCCAAAAAAAAAGTTTTAGGTCTTTGGGGGCGGTTCTTAAAAACCCCCCTGAAAAGTTCCGAAAATTACACTTTCGGGGGTGATTTTATTTTAACTATTCGTATTCGTATTTTTTTTTTATTAATTTTCCCTAGGAGGCCAATTTTGACTTGAAATTTCCTCTAATGAAAGACCCCCCCTAAAAGTCCAACATGACTTGGACTTTTGGGGAGGGGGGGGGGAGGGGCAGGCTTGGAAATACCCCCCCCCCCCCCCCCAAAAAAAAAAACTTTTGTGGGGGGCCGGGTTGGAAAGACCCTCGCCCAAAAGTACTATTGGACTTTGGGGAGGGGGGTTAGAAAGACCCCCCATAAAGGTTTACCTAATATTTTTGAAAGGTAGCAGTATAATTCAAATATTATATGTAGTAGAATATATAGCAGGATCACTAAAAGAACAATGTCCAATCATAGAAATAATAGACACAGTATTGTTACCAGGGAAACCACAAGGGATAAAACACAACAACCTTCTGATAGAGATCTTAGTTCAAAGTACAAAATACATCCAAATATATATTAGTCACATATCGAAGAATATAGATAAACCCCAAGAACAAAGGAGAAACTCCTCCAACGATAGGGAACACCAAAAAATACTTCTTCTAACTAGTAGCGAACTTCTTCCTTAAGTGGAGTGAACTTGGTTGGGTGAAAATGAGTGACGCACCTTCTTATTTATAGTTGACTTTATGTTTGCTTGCTCACTTTAATTGGAGCCAACTTGCACACTTAATCTGGTTTGACTTCTCTTTTATGCATAATAATCATTGTTTATTATTATATTTTCTAAGGCCAACTTCGTGAGGATGCCTCACACAGCTACTACATCAACAATCCCTCTTAGCCAAGGAAGAAGCATCATACAATAATACCGCGTATGGATATCATTTGTAAATCAAAATTGTCTCTAACATCTATATATCATAAGAAAGTTCTCCCAACATAGTATCACTAGTCCATCAACAAGTGTCAACAACTCAACCCAGTCCATCGAGGAGTCAATTATATGCACCAAATCAACCCTATCCATTGGGGAACCTACATGTAACAACTCAAATTATTCTATCAAGGAGTCAACAACTCAACCCAGTACATTGGTGGGTCCACATACACCAGATCAATCCATTCCATTGGAGAGTTACCCACTCAGTCATAAAGTGTCCAGGAGCATGTGTTGGTCTTCCCATCCCTTCACAGGAGGTCTAATAGATCTCCCACTCCATCACAAAGTGTTTAGTAGAATGCAGTGGCCTCTGCACCACTTCACAAGGTGTCCAAGAGATATTCTTGCTCTATCATAGAGTTTCTGAGAGAATGTTATGGCCTATCCACCCCTTCACAGGGTGTTCTAGAGATATCCTCACTCCATCACAAAGTGTTTGGGAGAATGCAATGGCCTCTCCACCCCTTCACAAGGTGTCTGAGAGATCTCCCCACAACATCATAGATTTTATCAGATAATGCAGTGGTCTCTTCACCCCTTCACAAGGTGTCCGAGAGAATGTCACTATGAAATCATCCTTCCCTCTCAACAAGGGAGTTAACATGGGACTAATATCCCTACTCCATCAAAAAGTTACCCGAAGAAGGTACGGTACCATTTTTAGTCATCTAGGGACTATTCTCCCCACTCTATCATAGAGTGTTTGGGAGAATTCAATGCCAAATTCTAACTCATGTGCTTTTATCCAAGTCATGTGACTAATACTGGGAGAATGTTTGCTTGATGTTGCATACATTCATCTTCACAAATGGCACATATGCCAAATATTCATTTTCATGGGTATCGTGGTGTAGTGATATCCATAGTTGATTCACACAAACTCATAATGATTTCCATGCAACACATGTACACCAAATATTCCCTTTATAGAGAATCTACTATTTTGTTACATGAAGGAAATGTTTTGGGAAAGAGTACCGCTTGCATTGGCTCTCAACCTTGAGATTTTTTAGGAGTCGAGACATCAACATAGTATGAAATATTTTGATTCCTAGACTCAAAATTGAATACCTTGGAAAATATTGAAATCCAAGTTTTGATTGGATAACCTAAACAAGCTGATATTTGATCAAATCAAGGATATTATTTCAAATCTATGTTGACAAAGTCAGGCCCAAAGCTTCTAAATCTAGATTTCAATATTAGAAATTAATAATAGATTGGATTGAGAATAATATCTTGAACCTGTACTAATCCCTTCATCAAATTAATAATAGGCATAGAGTCACTCATCAAATGAATCTTCTGAACTCTTTTTCCGGCAACCTAGGCTAATATCAATTTTAGAGCTATCAATTTGCTTTGTTGTTGGTACCCTCCCAATATGTGCCATTAGCTTTATAAAATGTGAGTTTAAAAAGTTTAGAATACCACCTGTGCCTCCCACAAAAGCCTCCCCTTTGTTTGTCCCATCGATATAATCCCATGGCACAAATTTTTCAATAATTTATGGGACCACCACTCTCTTTCCTTTCACTAATGACTTTTGTTTAAATCTTTCTATGATGCTTAGGCTTTGTGTTGCTATCAATTATGAGACGTTAAACTTTTTTTCTCAATTTTATTTGTACTAACACCCACTAGGGCATCATGTTACGATGGAGAGTACAAGATATATAACATGCCTTGGGGAGGTTTGATCTTGAGTGAGGAGGGCCATAGTCTACCATGAGACATTAAACTTACCATCAAATATTTCACCATTATTTTCCAATCACACCCCCTAGGTACACAATAAAGGTAAATCTCTATAATTTTTCAATTTTATGTTCTCACACACAAATTTTAAGCAGACATTGATAAATACGCCAACTCATAAGCCTTTGATACAAATACCTCTTTCTAATTCTACGTACCCATACAACAATAACAAAAATCACTCAATACACAAACGACATGTGATTTCGTCGCTTACCTTACATATTGGACACATTCTAGATTTTTCTCTACATATAATCCCAAATAAGAACTATATTATGGAACATTAGACACATAAAAATCATGGTCATCATTAGGCACTAGAATTTCCAAATTGTTGAGTACCACCAACACAAATCCTACTCAACCTTTGCTTCCCTTAATATTTTTCAACACAAGTCCTAGACTAGGTTGTATCACAAATTTGTCTGATAGTAGCATTAAAAAATACATATGAATTATAAAATGGCTAGGGATATCGTACTCTGGTACTTGTAATTGTATAGAGTGGTCCAACTCTTGTTGGGTATAGAAATCCTAGACAAAAATATGGACCAGATATGGGGAAAAGTGGGGTTGAACATGATAACCATGACATAAACATCCAAAAAAACCACACTTATGAAACCCTGTTAATGTTTCCTTTGCCAATCCTTTCTAAGTTGGCCTTAGTCAATAAAATCTATGAAAATATATTGAACTTTAGGAAATCAATGTTTTTGATGTAATTATTGGGAGAAAGATCAAGAATTGTGTGCATGAGGCTCCTGAATTGATAGGTTCATTCCATAGTTTCCACAATTTTTTTTACTATTTTCTTCATTCCCTTCTCTAATGACATTTGCAGTTGGGATTGGCCTCCACTTAGCAGATCACTTCCTTCTTTCCAGTGCTCCCCTCCTCTAGCAGCTTCTAGAGATCGATAAAGGACGACATTGGTTATGACCATAGGCCACCTCTTCATCCTTCCAACCCCATTGATGTTGTTAGTCTTGACCCCATCCCAACACTCAGTTGTATGCATCCAAATCACAATAATAGGCTCCCCACTCCCGACGTCGACACACTACCCATTATAGCTCCCCTTCTAGTTCTTATAGTTCTTTCAGACATATTACTATTTCAAGTTTTCCTCCTTCGGTTTAGGATATTATGAGAGACACTTCTAGTGTGTACCATGACATACTCGTTATTTTTGGATCATAAATCCCAGATCCACTCTCCTTGTATATTTCTTTTGCTATTTAGACAATGCGCCACGACCTAGGAGTTGACATATAGCCCATAATCCATAAATGAAAATATTGTTCATGATTACTTCGATGTACAACATGGGCCAATGCAGATGCATTAGACCTCTATGTTAGGAGCTAACAAGGACAAAATTACATGATGAGATAGTTGCAGGTCCCATCGATGAATAGAGTGAGAGAGGGTCCATCTTGTAAAGAAGAAACCTTAGATAGTTCTTCACCTTCCCTATATCCAATAACCAATAGGGAGGTTGACTGCTGGTTTGATGCCCTCTTGGATGATATGTCTGCTTCTTGATTGTCTTCTCTCTTGAGATGACAAAAATAGATAGATTGTAATTCATATTTTGACTCCATCATTCTCTAAATACCCCCCAAGACATTTTAATTTCAACAAGTGATAGAACTTTCTAGATTGAATACAACCTAGTTTTAGTCTCCAAACATTTGAAGGCATCTAACACATTGCTCCATTACAAAAAAACATCAAGATTGTTGCAAAACAAAACTCTACTATGTTGTCCACAATAACACCAAAAATACAATAAAAGTAATTTATATCAATTTAATAAAAGCAGAATTATGTCTACTCACTAACACCTAAATTACATCAGATAACACCACCAAAAAAACAAAAAGGTTTGTCATTTCCCACCACTAAATTTGAAATTACACTTACATTCTCATGCTTCTTTACTTGACCATAGTAAATTAAATATATATTATTATATATTTATAAACTAAACCAACAAAAAGACACACACATAAGAAACAATGGTGAGTAAACAAAAAAAAATATACATTTCAGAAGCCATAACTTTCTAACATAAGGGTTTTAGCGCCACAACAAACCATCAAAATAAAAAAAAACAAAAGGTTTTAGCGCCCCAAAGTTTTTTAAAGTTTGAAAACGAGTTATGGCACATGAATGGGGGTTTTGATCCGGACTTCCAACCACTATATGTGGAACAGAGAGCGAAGAGGTCCGAGAGAGGCAAGAATAGGCTATGTAGGAGCTTCTGTTGTGGAGGCGTCTACATCGTCTTATGAAAAGAGGTACATTTGAGCATGCTTGGAAAGAAATGGATGAAACCCATTTCAGATACATCTTTTAGTACTGCAAATGGTATTTTGGAAGCTGAACCTGCAAAATGGATAGTTGATAGTGCATGTTCAAATTTGAAGCCTAGATTCATGGTTCTCTCCGTGTTCCATTAGTATTGTATAGTAATAAGTTTGGGTCGGTTATTCATGCTGATCTGTGTTTTCCTTGTTCAAAAATATTGTGCCCTATCTTATCTAGTGATTAGGGATGGGGTGCTGTCACATCTCTCTACAGTCCTGGGATCTTGGTTTAGCGAGGGCTGACAGTGGTCTACCTCTTGTTGACATTCTCAACCTGGAGATTTATTTCTCTTGATGGCGGGTTCTTCACAATTCCCTTGTTCTTTTTTCATCAGAAATGGTTTTCTCGTCCTGTTGACGAGGTATGGTTGCTATTGTTTTCACTATGTTTCGGTTTCACATTTCTAGCTGTTTTTATTAGTTTTGATAATCGATAAAAAGCATTCATCGCATTTGTTTTATTATACTGCATAACATTCCACTGAAAACCACCTCTTGAATCTGTCTATTGTATATAAATACATACGAATTTATATTAAAACAACCTCTATCTAGCTTTGAATTTGAAATCTAACTAAAATCGAAAAAATTGAAACAGTTACAACCGATTTGCTTCATTTCAGGAAGCGGACTGCTGAAAAATATATGCTTCAAATTTCCACTTGCATATCTCAAATGATCATAGCTGTGTGAAATATGCATGTTATGGCTTCCTTTGTGTTGAATCTTGGAACCCCATGATTTCCAGACCTGCAATTTCTAGTATACGTGGTTTCTTGTGTTGGAATCATAAAAAGGAAAGTATACAACGTGATCTCCATTTCCTACCTTAAATCGTAAAAAAACGAATCTCAAGTATGGACTGTTGTTTCCTCCTTTCAGCGATTGTCTTAGATCTAAATCTGAACGCCTCCAGTTGCCAGCGATTTTGCGTTTAGATATGAATTTGAACTCCTCTTTCTGTTAGCGATGGTATTTAGATATGATTTTGAACGCTCTACTTGCCAGCCAGTTGTGTTTAAATATGATTTTGATCGCCTCCAATTTCCAGCAAATTTTGGTTTAGATCTGCAAGCATGGCTTTCGATAAGTTCGTCAGTAGCTACATACCGAGCATTCGCCTAGTTCATGTAGCTTCCTGTGTTTGAATCAAAAGGGAATCTCAAGTGTAAATTGTGATCACCATTTCCTGCATTTTTTTTATTCGGATCCAATCTATACTTATACCCGCCATTGAATGTTTCTTGCGTATGGATTTGAGTAGATATAAACTTTGAATGTTTCCAATATTTGATTCGGATCTGTTGCCCATGATTTAAAATGCTTCTTGCATTTGTATTTGGATCCAATGACTGCGTATGCCCTGGAATTAATTATTCCTGTGTTTCATGAGATCTGTTTGTAGACTGAATGCTCACGATCCCTTTATCTATAAAATTAAATTTGAGCAGAGGTGATTATCACGACCTCGAAGTTAACTTGTTTTCCTGCGTTTTCTGGTCTACAAACTGGATTTATTAAGATCTGAATGTTTGTGATTATTATGACCGGAAACAAACCATGTTTCCCACTATTTATTTTCCACGAATTAGAACTGATTGTAGCCTGAATGTTTGCAATTACGAGATCTGAATGTTTGTGATTATTAGGATCTCGAACTATTATGTTCCCTGCGATTTCTTTAGATCTGAATGTAGTCTAAATGCTTGCGATTATTATCATCTGAAAATTGAACCAATTGCCAGATTCACTGCAATTTGGCGGTGTAACTAATTTTGTACATTACTTTTAATTCCATTTTTGGAAGGAAGATGAAAGCCTAGCTTGCAAGTAGTGGTTGAAATGTCAAGAGCGTTTGAGTGTTGGGTTCCTTGGCGATTTGTTATGATTATTTGTCCCAACATTTTGAGTAAAAGAGGGTTGAATGCCTAAATTTTGTTAGTATTCTTGTTATAGAAGATCTTCCCTGCGTCGATCGATTTTGGTCATAGATAACTATCGGTGTTGTGATAATTACTTTACATCTTCTCTCAGAGTTAATCATTTATGGTGATAGATTTAGTTCTGCGCTTTAATTATCGCATTAGATCTGATGAATATTAGATCTAATCTGCTGAATCATGGTTGAATGGAAAAACAATGTAATATATATATATATTTAACTTGGATCTCTCAATAGTAGTTATGAGATGCTTCATCTAGATCTGATACTGTTTTCATAGTATACTTTGTATTAAGGCTAACTCATGGTGCAGAAAACTCTTGTGCAGAGCTAAGTAGGGAGTTGATGTTTGTTAGAATCGACCCGGTGTTGTTTTATTTAGTCAACACTATTTCATTGGGTTGAGCCTTGAGCTCATTGTTGGTTCATAATATTTGTATTTGTTTTATAAGACTGAACGACTTCCTCCTGGAAAGATTGGAGGAAAGGAAAATGACTGCAGTAGATAAGTTGCATATCTATACCCCTTGGTGGGAAGAATTGATAAAAATATTTAGAGTGATTTGTGGAATTAACTCCAAGGAACTTGACTTGGTATCCAAGGAGACTAACTAAGATGGTTGCTTGATTAAAGTGAAGGTAAAGAAAAAACAAAAAAAAATTCCCATGTGTCTTACAAATTTCATTAAGGTATATGGGGTATTTTACACTACATGTTTGTTGTAAGGCAGCGATATTACAACCTATAAATCCTAGTTGTAAGGAAACAATATTACAGGAGATTATTTCCTTTTTCCCTTAAGATTAGTGTGATGCAGTTGTATACAATTCAAATACTAAGGATTTCTATACACGAGCTATAATTACTTTTGATGGTAGCATACATTTGAGGGAAGCAAGGGCTTTGTCTCATCTCCAAGGGAAAGTGATTTCCGGCTGTATGCCTTGGCAAAAGATTACCTGTCAACAAACATATTACGACGCAGTTTTATGTCTTGCCCCAATCTAATCTGTACTAAAGAACGAGTTAATGAGTCTGATTTACTCTTTTCAACAGCAAAATGCAGGTAATGGTACTGATACCACACACAATGGTATACAGTGTACAGTGGTACACGAGGGCACACAGTGGAGTATATTAGAGTGGTCTCCCTGACAAAGTATTTAACTTTGGATAGGTCTGGACTTATATTTCGTCAAGCACTTGTCTGGAATGTCACTTACGGCTATAGACTTCCAGTAGGTGCCTTAAAACTGGATCTGATTTGTTGTATGCTTAATTTCAAATTTTGGGATGTTAATGGTACATTCCAAACTTCATATAGATTCCATATTAATATGGAAAGAAATCTTAAAACACATTCAACTGAGTTCTTTCATTCACCATTCATATATCCATAAAATGGAGAATTTAACAAGCTTTTGGACATGCTACTTATGATTCTCAGATTTTAATAACACAATAACCCTCCGCAATATTGAACACAAACATAGAAAATATTTGCATAGATACAAAGGGAAATGACTGATTTTTATTTACGCAGCTAATAGTGGTAAGTACAGCTGGAAAATACAATTTCAAACTGAAATAAAGAGGTCTGATATATCTTTTTCCCTGACCTGTGTATTTCCTCTAGCTTGATGCCCTTTTTGAATAGTGAAACAGCGCTTCAAATGGTCATTTTTTGAGCCAAGGAGCAATGCAGATGACTGATAAAAAAGATAAATGATGTTCATGTATGGTAAGACCTCCTCAAGTTAGCAAATAGCAGTAAATACCAACAAATTTTCACATCCAATGCATGTGCTCTTCTTCACTGCCTGGTCACACCCCCTTTGCAACTGAAAGTAACTGGTAATGGAGGGGTTCGACCTCCCAAAGAAGTAGATATAGAACTGTGCCCTCTGAAATCAGCAGAACAGCCTCATAACAGCCACAAAATTGCCTTAGAATGGAGTCAACTTCACAAATATTGGATGACAGGAAGTTTGGTTTCTTTGCTGGAATTGTGTGTTTCCCTTCCAGACCGTGAGTGCTACTATTTTTATTTTGGAGAGATGTTCCTCTCAACATTTTGGGCTGATCACCTTCTACTTGAAACTGAAAATATGGTGATAGAGACCTCATACAAATTTCGTGTTGTCTGCTAGGGTTCATCATCGGGTGCAAAGTTTTGCTTTGAAAGTCTCATCCTTGAAAAATTGAGAAAATTGAATGAACCATGTTCTCCCTTGTAGCTCCATAAATATCCTGCAAATTGTTTCTCCCAATGATATTCAGTCACCTGGCCTGTGTTTATAAATTGGAAAAAAGTTTTCTATTGCAAAACATAATGATGAATTTACCATGAAGTTTGACAAAGACAGACTTAAGTGAATTATGTCATAACTTCATAGTATTCAAACAAAAAACAAATACAAATAGTTTTAACCTCAAATTTGATGCAACAATATATCAAATTGAATGTCAAGATAAAAAAAAATGTCAATACATCATAAAGCTTATTATATATATGGGTGTGCTTTTGTTTTTATTTCTTCATAATTTTAACAAAAAAATTTGAAATAGATCTCATTACAAATTATAGAATAAAATATGCCTTCACAATTAACTTCACTATTGCTTGAGATTCAACGAGATCCTTTTTTTGAGAAAATTGCTATACCACTGTGACTAAATTAATGATGATAAATTGAATGCTTGGCATCCACGACAGTGTAAGGGGAACCATCAAATTTATCATGAAGTTGCCATCTCTTGCGGGAGCCAAAACAGTTGAGGGAAAATGATTAGCTGAATATTTAAATCTCCCATGTGCTATCGTTTAAGTGTTGAATATTGTAAACACTTGAGATTAACCTACTAGCACATATAAAGATTGAAAATGTTTTTTTATCATCAAAATATTATGTTCAATGTTTAAATGTTGATGTTTTGGGCCACTACATCCATGGTACTTGGCCGCCACTATGTGAGGATTGTGGGGAGGCCCAACATTGTCTGAACAAGGGTGTTTCAATTAAAATCCCAGCATGTCACTTGCAAGGAATTGAACCTGGGTGGGGAGGTTATCGATCAATACTCCCAATCACCCAAACTACATCCAATAGACAATTTCAATGTGGAATTATTTGGTAATGTTCTCAATAAATGTTTATGATTGGTGCCCATACATTACCATCATCTTAAAATTTGTCAATTGTAGCTATAATTTATAGTTTAACTTAAGATGGGATTTGTCTTGCAATGAAATATTAGATTCTTAGTTTTTGAGAAATATTTTGTTTCACAGAGGATTTATTAAAGTCAAACTAAATGAATAAGAGTCATGCCTTTGTATAATGGAAATCTATTTAAGGTATTGCATTTACTATTTAGAAATGAATGGTCCATATGAAAGAAACCTTTCCGATATGTTTGATATCTAATGTGGAGGGTATTGACTGGAGTTATTATAGAAAATTGTGAAGTCAAATATTGTTACTAGGGAACATTTTTCCATACTATCATATTCTTTATTTTTTTCCCATGTTGAGAATATTTTTCTTGTCTGATGTTAATATAGTTTTCTTCACGTTGCAGAAGTGCTGATAATATGTGAAAGTCTCAAGTTGGTGGTTGATTTTATAAGGTCTCACTATTCTGTAGTTGTTTGAAGCTATGGAATAACATTTAGCTTCAATATTTGGTACTGAGAATGATAGAGTAAATTGCCCATTCTACTTCAAAATTGGGTTTTGCAGGCATGTAGATCGATGCTCACGACTACAAACAAGGCCTAGCACCAGTCCCTCTCTTATTTTATCTAACATGTATCAAAGGATAGACATGATTACCCCAGGGATGGATCATGAGGGTCATGGGCTGGATCCTCGAAAGATCCAGGAACATTTTGAGGTAGAGATCTTTTAATTTGTATTCTATAACTTTATTTTTAATTTTCTATTTTTAATAAAAATGATTCTTATAATATTCAATTATAATAATATGTACTAATAGCAATTTACAAAATAAAGAGTCATAGAAAGGCATATGAAGTTGATGTAGCATAAATTTCACAAAAACAAGGGGTTATAAGTATACAAAATATGCCTAGCGCATCTAATAGCCTATCCAGTATTAAGGGCATAATCAATAGTTCATGTTTTACTTTGAAAGTTGGTTAAGGTTGTTTTCTATTGCCAACTTTTTCCGAATTAGCAATGCTCATTTTTTTCCTGTAGTGCTGATATCGTCCTTATAGTCCCTTGACAATATGTGCAAGGAGAAAGTGGAAAATATTATTCATTGTTTTCTATTTACAGCTTCTATACTGGAAAACTTTCTTGTAGATGGAGCTGCCTAAAAACTATTTGGGGTTCCTTCCTTTTCATCGCCCGAAACTTGAAAGCTACTTATATTGTTTTTACTTTTATTTAATCGAGAATTTTCATTTATTAAGCCAAGCCCACCTTTATGCATATGTTAAGACTTAGAGGTTATCGATATTGTTCCAAAAGATGCCTTAGGTTTGTCAGCTCTAATTTATGTTCTTGTGGATATTTTGGTAATAGTTGATTGCAAGATTTCTATGAAGATTTATTTGAAGAGCTCGACAAGTATGGAGAAATTGAGAGCTTGAATGTTTGTGGAAATTTGTCTAATCATATGGTGACTATTATAATCGATTATAACTTTATTTATGGAAATAGTTTGGTTTTTAAGTAAACTCTTTGATTGTTATCCTTGTGGTCTAATATTTCTCCTCTATTACAGTTTGGCAATGTTTATGTAGAGTTCAGGGAGGAAGAACATGCTGTTGCTACATTGCAGGCTTTGACTGGTAGACTTTATGCAGGTAATGAACTTTGTTCTGTACCACTGATTGGATATTCCTTGGTGTAGTATTTTGGAGTGTTATGCAGGTAATGAACTTTGTTCTATACCATTGATTGGATATTCCTTGATGTAGTACTTTGTTCTGTTCAGCCTATTTATGTTGATTCGATAATCTTTATGTGGTTGTCTCTAGATGGCATAAAAACATAAATATTAGTAATGACTCTAGAATATTGAAGAGCATAGTTGGGAAGAACATCAACTGGCGAAGACGTAAACGACATATTGAATCATTCTAGAAATCTAGAATTTGAATAGAAGATAATAAAGTTTATCATATAGAGGGGATTTGTACAAGCAAGATACACTCTTTATATGTCAATCTCGATGGTTAGAGTTGAGGAGACAAGCACAAAACTCAAGATACTAGATCAATTGGGGTTTAAACAGCTAATTATGTAACAAAGGCACCTAAAACACTAAAAAAATGAGCAAGGTGTAGAAATGTATGTTCAAGGTGTACAATGTGCAACATATTGAAGCCAACAAGTAGGACATGGTGGTTTTTCAACTACCTTGAAATTGAATGATTACACTGGCTAAAATAGTTAGGTTAATCAAGGTGGTATGTAAAAAACCCATAAAAATACAAGAAAGTGCATACCTGTTGTTGAAGCATATTATATTGACATGCCAACATTAATTATATTGACATGAATCCCACATAACATTTAGTGGATTATTTATGGTCACTCATGGAAACCAAATTAAAAGTACATCTCACCTACGGTTGGATTGATGAATTGGAGTGGTGAATCAAAAAATGGTCTAACTCTCGAGAATGTATAGCCATTGATATTTAAAGATGTGGGAGGAACAGTTTCCCTACATACAACATAGTTACAATTAGACATCCCAAGCATGTTTAGGAAAGTTTTGAATGGAAACATTCATTATTTTCGACAACAATTAGTCCCCAAGTCACTTTAGATCCTAAGATATTGCAATTTAAAGTACGCTTCCAAATAACCGACTAGAAGAAAGTAAAGTGATTGTTGATAGGTTACGAAGGTTGTTGATTATATTGAATAATGCAATGTCATTTCTATGAAGAGTTATAGAAGGCATCAAAGAAGCACACAAGGAGTGACATGATTAGCACCAAATTGGAAACAAATTGGCAACAAACTTGAAGTTGGAGACAAAGTATGGTTATTGCGGAAGTCACTTGGTTCATGCTTGTGTTTGAATCTAAAATTCACAAGAGCCAAAAAAAGGCTAAAATTCACATAAGTTCGACAAACACAATTTAGCAAATTTTGTTAGCACTTCCTGAATACATATTAGACCACCATATATTGTTGAAAAACATGTCACTATGTCTTTGTGGGTTTGAGGAGCAACCTTTTTTTTAGTTCGTTTTTTGTTATATGACCAACTTGAGTACATCAAAAAGAGACATTAACCAACAGGAAGTGGATATATTGCTACTGTGATAGATTTTAGTGGCAAAGGTTCTTGTTTGCAATAAAGATCAGTTCCTTATAACAGAAAGCAGTTGAAACTTATTAACCTTATATAAATTTAACAATTAACTTCAAATGGAAGAGTTTAAATTCCCTAGTTCAGAAATAGAGATAGGCACAAGGTGCTTAGATTGAGATGGGTGATACTTGTAATTTTAATCCCTTCCCAGTAATCTTAAGGTTCCTTTAAGAAGCCTTGTACTTGGGAATTTTGAGCTCTATTATTGTACATTATGTTGTTTTATTATCGGTTACATTTTTTCATTTTTTCTGCAAATGATTGTCATTTTTAGTTCTTATGGGTTTAGTTATCAACATTGTCAAATGCAAGCCCGTTATATTCAAACTTCACAAGCCACCCAATATAGCTTCCAACATTGGAATGTAAAAGAGAGACAGTGAGAGAATCTGCTGGTAAGAATCTTTGGGGTCTTTATTTCAAACACATTGTCGACAAACATTAGGTGGGTAATGGTTAGGTCACTCCCCTGAGTTGTTCTTATTCATTCAAACTGCTGAGTAGTTTGCTCATTCCTTCAGCTACCAACAGAACTAAAAGGGGGAAGAGAGGGCATCTTTCCCTAAGATGTATCCAACTTTTTGGTTTTTGTTTTGATCTGTTAAGTGTAGTTTCTAAGGGATTTATAGTTGTTGGTAATTAGTGATTTGGGTGTTAAATTTATTCTTTTATTGATAAAATGTCTATAGTATGAAGTGAAAGGCATATTTGAGTGATATATACTGTTGGAGGTGGAGAGTTATAATTTTTGTGCAGGAACATATAATATATCAAAAAGTTACCTACTGCTAGCAGGTCATAATTTGTGTACAAATGCCCAAGCGTTGGATTAACAAGTTGAAATGAATTGTATGTGTTGTATTAGGAGCCAAATTTTAATACCTACCCAAATCAGAAGTTTTTGACACTCTTTGAAAGCCATTTTCCCATCATTGAAGGACCTTAAACATTTTATCTTGGTATGAATAGAATTGAAGGATTCAACCAGTGATTTTGAACAAAACCCATTGTAATCAATATGGATGGCATTGGCATTTTAGAGAAGATAATGTGTCCATGTTTTCATGGTTTATATTAAC
The DNA here is from genome assembly GCA_001517045.1 of Pseudotsuga menziesii. Lineage (NCBI taxonomy): Eukaryota > Viridiplantae > Streptophyta > Pinopsida > Pinales > Pinaceae > Pseudotsuga > Pseudotsuga menziesii. The sequence continues at coordinate 783,713 of LPNX010557620.1, forward strand.
TAATACATCTCAAAGTCTGTGTGGAATAATTCAAAACTAAAAAATATACAATTATCTTAGTGGTATACAACATGTCTCCTTTTTTGCATCATTAGTATGCCTATGGCATGCCCATAAGTATCCACCTTGATCTCAAACACTTCAGTGATTGGAAATAAAGGAAAGGATTGGTTTGGCCACAAGTTACAAATCTTTGGTTGACCTATTCAAACACATGTTGTTGCACTACACCCTAGCAGAGTTTTACTTGGTCTTTTTTAATCAAATCAATGCTAAAGTATTCATTAGATCAATGTTCAGTTCATCTTGGTTCCCACAAAAATTAAGATATACAAATTTTTTATATCGAAAGGGAATCTTCTTTAAGTTCACAAGTAATTTCTCTCTATGCAATGCTAAAAGTACTTGGTTTAAACTTTGAAGAAAAAAATCGGGCATCATGTTTCTACTGTTCATCCAGTTTACTAGCTAGAAAATATCACTCTGGCATTGTGCTCGATATTTTTGAATTTTGGAATATCACAGCTGAATGTTTTGTTCCTTTAAATTCTATATAGGTATCCAATCCAATGCAAGTCAAATATGCAGATGGTGAATTGGAAAGAATAGGTAAGTAATGTGTGTGATATCCTATTTAGAATTACATTTATTTTCTGTAGAGCTAATTTTTTGAGAAGAATGAGTTTATTTACAAATTTCCTATGGATACAATACAGGGAGGTTATATCCTTCCCCTTGAGTTTTTTGTTTGAATTCCTTAGAGAAACTTTCCCTCAAGAGCTGCACTGCAAGTGTGTACTTCCTTTGGCTTTACATGCTCGGTCTAAGGGATAATATTCTACCAAAATTTCCTGGACTGTGCTCTTGACCTCATCTATTTGAGATATGTGCTATAAAGGTAGGCAGAGAGAAGAGTGAGTGGAACCAACTATTGTTATATTAGATAAATATTTTCTTATTGTTGCCACATGGAAACTATTGTAATAAGCCATATTTATAAGCAATGGTTCAAGTACTCCATTAAGGTATCAATTTCTTGTCTGAATACTATGTTTTGTGCATTGGTTGACCCCATATCTAACACCATCCATAAAATGTAGATATATTGATGTCTATTTTATCTATTTTGGTTCCCAAAGTCTTCTAACATACTTGGTTCTTACAAAAAGCTAACAAATCCAAGAAAATTTTGGCATTAATACAGTAGTTTAGAAACATTATCTTAGTTTAGAAATGTTATCTTGTTTTGTGTATATTGGGGAAGCATTTTTCTATTTACAACTTTAAGAGAATGGCCCAAATACATTCAGTCCATATGGTTATATTGTTACCCATCCTTACATAGATTTGAAAGTGTGGCTTTCTACTCTTATCTTATATACATTTAGGGCCATTGAAGGCATGTGATATAAAGCTTAACAGTCTAAAGTAATCTCTCATTTTTGTCATCAACTGCAATACTATTTGGTGGTCTAAATAGTAATCTAAATATTGTTTTTTATCTTAGATTTGAGGAAGCTACACTCTATATTCTCAATACCTCTTATTCATTGATTCATGCTACTATAGTTCTTTGAAAGTGTTGAGATGATATAAGGATCAAGTTACATAGGGTATTTTAGACAAGTTTTTCACCTTTTAGGATAGTATATGGAAATTGTCCTTGACAAATGACACCATTGGTATTTGTTCCTTTAAATGTCTATGCCTTTGTTGAGTGAACAATTTTTAGAAGGGATGATATACTTATTCAACACTTTCCATGGGTATCCTTGTCTTTCCAAAGGATATTTTGAGGACTATGTCACCTTTAACATGGTCAAGTGAAGATACCCAGGGTTTGGAAGCCAAAGGAGGATGCTAAACATCCATGGACATGACAAACAACTCAAACCACCACGTGGGACCTCTAAGCGGAGATATAGGTTCCTTTAGAAGCCTTTTTATGCTACGAGTATTTAAACCTAGACATGGTTGAGGGAGGAAATATATGTCTTATCCCCTAAAGGAATATTTTAAACATCCAACTTTAAAAATCATACATCGAGGTCTGCATAAATTTTCTCGAGCTTGTTGCTGACACCCTGTTCTTAAACCTCTGAAGCTATGGTAACCAAGTAGGTCATGTCTATGTGTATCCTCTCCTCAACTTTTTCATTATCAGTCTTTCTTTTAACTTGAAAATTTATGCATCAAATGCTACAAGGCCCGCCTGCAATTTATCAAAATGCCATGATATACTTGAACAGAGTTGGTGAGTTGAACATTGAGCAATGAAACTTGTGAATCACATGATGTGAAAATTTATCCATGATTCTCTATTAGTTGATATTAGCTTGTAAGAATGGTTGGTAAGGTGTTCAATATAGCTGCAAAATGTTTCTAGTTACTATTATTTTGAGGCCAGTTATCTCCTACAAAATTTTCTCATGTTGATTTGAGGTTGCATTGGATTTAGTTAGTTTATCTAGGTGATTTTTAACTTGAAGGATTGTTTTAAATGCAGGTCAGAGGTGTGAAGCCTTTATCACTTTTTGAAATCGAAAATTTGTTCAACAACCTTTGGAAAATTGTTTCTCTAGGACTTGTGAGTATATTCTTGTGTATGTATTTTTACAATATCTTGTCTCTGACTAATAGATTGACTACATGAAAAAATAATATCGTGTGGGATCCCAATCCTAATAATTTAGTTGCAAGTACCACATTTTATTTTGAGGCTACCAAAGCCACACTTTGCTTGATACAAAACTAACTACCCAATACAATTATTTTCATTTTTCATTTCTTTAGTTTGCCCAAGGAATATTGTGCTTATGCCATGTATTTTGATGCATTAGATTAGAGTTGAAACAAACCCATATGATAGAACACAATTGCGGATAAATGTTGCATCATCTGATACCCTGAAGACATTTGAGTAAGCTATCTATCTACTTACTCTTATTTTTATTTTTACTGAAGGAAAATGTACTTACTGTGATTTTATTTTTACATTCAATTGTAGGTTTAAAGAATTCATCAAGGAGAAGCTTGTCAACAATTGCTCCTTTGAAACAACTTCATGATCAAAGTATTATCCTTTCAAATGAATTAATATCATATTGAATTTCCATGGCTGATATGGCATACCAATACCCTCTTTGTACTCATGTATGCAGGACCCAGGTTGTATTGAAATTCAAACTCAAGCCTTCATTGGACAGAAGGTCTGCCACTGCATTTATTTCTTTATAAACATGGACAAATGACACATTTCAAAAGGAAGATTCCACCTATTTTAATTGAGCTAAGATTGGGAGAAAAAACAGGTAGGTTGTAATCCATCCTGAACCTAGCAGTCATCCAATTAATATAACATTTTACATTGAATTTGAGCTGTCCAAAAAGGCCATATCTTGCAATTTTTTTAGTTTCTTCCCGTTGGAGACATTTACCCACCATGCACACTTAATTTGGTCAATTTGACCTTGTTAAACCACTATCCTAAGTTTTATTGACTTAATCGGCATCAAATGAGCACACTATGATGTCATCATGAGCACACCCACGCCTTCCTTCAGTCAAGGAGGCCAACCAAGCCTTCTCCTTCATTCGGGGAGGCTAATTGGAGCACTCCGAGTGTGATCTGAGTGTCATAAATGCACCTAATTGCTAACTGATTGTTACAATTAGTTAATCTAAGTGGTGAAGGCGCCTCCATTCATTATGTTGATTATTTTTATTAATATTTATGAATTGGAGTCAACTGGGGTGCCTCCAACCACCTCTGATGACCAGTTTGACTTCAATTAACCTCATCGGGGTTCATTGGAGTTAATGATGCACTACCACTTGTTGGTTGGCATGCAGTGACGTGTGTCTGAGCTACTTTCAGTTAGACTCAGTCATCCATTGAACTCCGAATTTAGTTAGGACTCAGTTGAGTCAATCAGGACTAGATCAGTTAGTTAACTAAGTTTGTTTACTGTGGCTTACAGTTAGTTAATCTACACCCATTCATTCAATTCGAATGACCTCATTGGGAATTCGAATTGTCTTGGAATTCATGCACCTTACATGATCATTGCATTGTATTACTCATTCTTTATTGATTATACAGATATTCTACTTCCATTGCAGAACCATTATGCCAATTTTATGCTTAATTGTCTAAAATCTTTGTGAGACTGTGTTTTTAGTCCATAGATCACTGTGATAGATTAATATGGTATTAGAGCTCACGGTAGGACAAAGCCGATATCTCTCAAAAACATGGTTTTTGATAGATATTGCATGAAAAATTGAGCAAAACCTCAAAAATATAACACTGCACTAGAAGCCAAGGCTTGCCACTTAATACCCCAAGTTAAGGAATTGTTGGTCAATCTTGCTTGATCAACTATGCTAGGTGTGATGAAAGCCTAAAATGTGCAAGTTGTTCGACCTTACGGTGCCCCCTTTATTGTGATTTGTAGGTTTTAATAGGTGAAAGCATTCTCTCTAGCAGTTTGAAATGGCTTCTTCCATCGAACTCTTCACTCCGTTCAATTTCCATTCACAGAAAGGAGATATGGAGATCTAGCTACATGCCAGAGGACTCTATCGGGTCACTATGGACACTGAAGAAGAGCCTACTTCTATGATAGACAAAGTTAGATTCTTAAACAAGAAAGATGAAGCATTCAAATTCTTGTGCCTCTCTGTTTCTCAGGATCTTCTTTGCCATCTCTCGGGATTGAAGACTCCAAAGGAAATTTGGGACAAATTGGAAACCCTATATGGAAAATAGGATGATTTGAGAGTATACCAACTTGAAAATGAGTTTATGTCTCTCCAACCTTCCAATTTCGAGACCTTAAATGATTTTTTCACAAAGTTCAAGCACATTGTCTTACTATTGAAGCAGTGTAAGGTGGAGAAGGAGGATGATCAACTCATCCTTGATATACTCTCCAAACTTGGAGATGATTATTCGGTATTTGTCTCTACATTCCATGTGGGGAATATCATAACCCTTGGATGGAAGATTCCTTCAATCAATGCCTTCATTGAGTCCCTAACAAGTGAACATGATAAGCTTGTCCAGATGGGGATCATCATATCCTCCTGTGATCAAGTGTTGAATTATTGTAACTTCGAAGAATATTCTATATGTATCTTTTTGTGGTCCTTGATGGTCCTACTGGGAGAAACACTTGTATTACATTGTGCCCCGATGATCCTAATCGAAAGAACTAATAAGAGTCATGAGGTAGTCCCCTCTAATTGTAAAGGTGGGTCATTAGCACCCCAGTGTGGTTACTTGAGCCTACATGTGTAACTCGAGCCTACATGATTTAACTCGAGCCCACATGTAAAATTAGTTAACTTAAGTGAACAGATGAATATAAATAGAGGTGTAGTGCTCCTCATTTGTGACACACACACTCTCACTTGTGTAGCGCATTAGTGGAGAAGAGAAGTAGCTGGAGAAGGAGGAGGATCAGGCTTTGATCTCCTTGCTGGTTTTATCTTTTATCTTTTTGGGGAATCTATATTGAGGAAGCTTTTGCTGGGTTTTTTCCTTTAGGGTTTTCCCAGGATAAATCTTTGTGTTCCTTTTTTATGGTTGTGCTTGTCTATCTTTCAGTGATCCTGTTTATATGCTTTTATCATGAAAATGAAATGAAATACTGATGTCTTAGCTAAGCATATGAAAATTTAACATCAAGCCCTCCATGTCTCGAAGCCCAAATATATGAAGGGTAAAAAAAAGTAGCAGAAGAACTCAAAAACCAAATTCGAAGCTCCTAAGCCTAAAGTTGAAAACTAGCAGCATGAAGATCCTCGTGGCTCGAAGAAGAACAAAAGCAAAAGGCATCATGGAAAGGAAAAAGTCAAGTGTTCATACTGCGGGAAGGGCTTCGAGCCTGAACATGCCTGCATGAAAAAGAAACTTAATGAAGCTACTTCTCTTCTTGAGAAAAATCACATCAATATTTCAGAAAGCTTTCGGAGGAGAGATCAGCAAGATCAGGAACCACAGCATGAAAGAGGTCATGCTCTCATGGAAAGCACTTCGAAGTCCAAAGCACTCTTGATAGATTCTAGAGCTTCGAATCACATGATGGCTAAAAGAGACTCTTTATCATCTTGGACACCGACAAATCCGTCCCCATCCACACGAAAGATGACTCCACAATCATATCCAAAGGACAAGGTACTATAGATCTTGAGCATGGTTATTTTTCCAATGTTCTGTATGTACCATCTCTTGCATCAAACCTCCTAATTGTTTATCAAATGACACATACGGGAGTGCCCAAGAGAGTCTCCTCTAGCCTAGATGATGCAGAGATCACCAAACTTGCATCTGAAAAAATTGTAGCAAAAGCCCTTGCAAACCATCATGCAAAAGCCTACGAGTTCTCCCATTTTGTGGCGGATGCAAAGCCCACAGCATTGCTGACTCATGGAAATGAAGTTAGTAGACTATGGCATGAGAGGTTTGGCCACCTGAAAATTAAATACTTGCAGCAATTACAGAATAATTCTATGGTTTAAGGCCTCCTGGTCATTAAAGTTGCTACTGGAATTTGCAAGGGTTGTCTTGTTGGCAAGCACCCTGAGCATAAGTTCAATCGGGGGAAGGCAAGCTGAGAATCATGCATCTTGGGACTGATACATTCTGATATCAGCAGTCCCATTCCTATCACATCCATGAATGGATCAAGGCATGTTCTAACTTTCATTCATGACTTTTCGAGATACACATGGGTCTTTTTTATCAAAAAGAAGTTGAAAGTCTTGGAAAAATTCACTGAATTTAAGGCCTTGATTGAGAATGGATCTCAAAAAAAGATCAAGATTTTGAGATCTGATAATGCCAGGTAGCATGCCAGTAATGAGTTACTACATATATGTTCCCAAATTGGTGTTTAGATCCAGCATTCAGTCCCCTACACTCCCTAGTATAACGGTGTAGCAGAGAGGAAGAATCGGTCTCTCAAGGAGATGACCACTTGTATGCTGGAATCAAAGAAGTTGGCTGCAAATTTGTGGGACAAAGCCATGCATGTTGCAGCATATATTCATAATAGAGTGCCACACTCATCCTTGAAAGGGAAGACCCCTTTGGAATCATATTTCGGATACAAGCCAGATGTGTCGAATCTGAGGATGTTTGGGTCCACTGCATGGGCCTGAATTATGCTTGATAAAAGGAGGGCTTTGCAACCGCAAAGCATAGAATGTCTATTTATTGGATATCCTGATGAATATAAATTTTTCAAGCTACTAGATATCAAAACAAAACATATCATCATTTAAAGAAGTGTCATGTTCGATGAGCCTCTTCAGGAGGTAGAACTAGTGAAGGAGAAAACTGTTGAATTTCCTTCCTATTCTCCTGAATATTTGGATGATGTAATTAGGGTTGATGACCCTAATTTGGATCCTCTGATTTATGATATTAGTGCATAGAAAATATCAGATTCTGAATCAAAACCTGAAGTACAAAATCACCTCCCAACTCCGGCCCGACAAACACTCTCCTCCGCAGGTGATAACATTGGAAATCCAGATGATCCAAGGAGAACCCGGTCTGATTTCCAAAGAATAGGTATTGCGCCCTCTTGCCCTGATTATTTTTTGTATGAATATTGTTATTTAATGATAATTTAAGACCCTAAGTCTTACTACCATGCTCTAAAGGATCCGAGATGGCAATTTTCCATGGATGAAGAGATGAATTCTCTTCAGAAAAACAATACTTGGGAGCTAGTTTCTCTTCCTCCGGGGAAGAAATTGCTTCAATGCAAGTGGGTGTTTTGGACTAATGTTGCTGATGGTGGAAGAACCTACAAATACAAGGCAAGGATGGTAGAAAAAGGTTTCTTCTAGGTCCAAGGTGTGGACTACCATGAGACTTTTGCACTGATTGCAAAATGGACTCCATCCGCCTAGTTTTGACAATTTCTGCATCTAAGCACTAGGAAGTGCATCATATGGATGTTAAGTCTGCATTTTTGCATGGAGATATTCATGAGGAGATATACATGAAGCATCCTGAGGGATACATTTATGATCCATCTTTGGTTTGCAAACTAAAGAAGTCACTATACAGGTTAAAAGAGGCCCCAAGAGAGTGGTATTCCAAGATGGATGCCTTCCTTTTCTCGCAAACTTCCAAAGGTGTAAATCAGATCTGAATGTGTATATATAGAAGTGTGATGGTAATTTGATTATTATTGTTTTATATTTTTATGAATTACTGATTACAAGTAGCATAGTTACTTCTATTTCAGACATCAAAACTGCTCTCCACAATGCGTTTGAAATGAGCGATTTGGGGCTCTTGAAGCAATTTCTAGGGCTTGAAATTGAGCAACATTTTGATGGGATAATGGTCACTCAGTCCAAATACATATCAGACCTGTTAGTCAAGTTTAACATGGCTTAATTTAAGGCTGATCCATTCCCTTTCCTTTTATGGATCAGCCTTGAAGAAGGAAAAAGCACACCTCTCATGGACTGCACTATTTATCGACAACTGATAGGTAGCTTGCTCTACTTGACTCATTCTCAACCTAATATACATTATGTTGTGAATTTTGTGTCAAGATATGTGCATTAGCCTCATGATATTCATTGGAAGGAATCCAAGAGGATCCTCCAGTATGTTCAGGGAACCAGGACCTACGACATTCACTATGCTCTAGACTCCGAGCTAGAGCTGGTTGGTTACACAGATTCCAATTGGGTGGGTGCTTCTATTGATCAAAAGTATACTTTTGGATATGTCTTCATGTTTGGTGGTGGCCCCATTTTCTGGTCTAGAAAAAATCAGGCCACCATAGCATTGTATTCAGCAGAGGCCGAGTACCAAGGAGTGGTGAATGCTTGCATCCAAGTTGTTTGGTTGCAAGGCATTCTTTCAGAGTTTGATCTTAGTAGTACTTTGTCATCTGTCTTATTTTGTGACAATAAAAGTGCTATTAAGATATCCACATATCTAGTTTCCAGGCAGAGGACCAAGCATGTAGAGATACACATGCACTACATCAGAGAGTTAGTGCATGATAGGACCATCATTCTGCAATACTGCCCGACTGATGAGCAGATTGCGGACATATTAACCAAGATATTTTCAAAATAGAAGTTTAGTTATCTCCATTCACTGTTGGGGTTGAGTTCATTAGGGTGACCAGACTACTTTCAGTGTTAAGCTTAAGGGGGGGGGGGGGGGTTCCCACTGGGTTTTCCCTCTTTTCCTCACTTAGATTGATTTTTTAGCATTGTTTGAGTTACATTATTGTACAGGGTGACCTATAGCCTTGTTTCCAGGTCCCTAGCATTTCATGCACTTTATGTTTCTACTTCAACTGAGTATAGCTTAAGGGGGGGTGTTGGAGACATTTACCCACCATGCACACTTAATTTGGTCAATTTGACCTTGTTAAACCACTAGCCTAAGTTTTTTTGAATTAATAGGCATCAGATGAGCACACTATGACATTAGCATGGGTACACCCATGTCTACCTTCAGTCAAGGAGGCCAACTAAGCCTTCTCCTTCATTCAGGGAGGCTAACTGGAGCACTCGGGGGGTGATCTGAGTGTCATAAATGAACCTAATTGCTAATTGATTGTTACAATCACTTAAGATAAGTGGTGAAGGCACCTCTATTCATTATATTGATTATTTTTATTAATATTTATGGACTGGAGTCAACTGGGGTGCCTCCAACCACCTATGATGACCAGTTTGACTTCAGTTAACCTCATCGGGGTTCATTGGAGTTAATGACGCACTACCACTTGTTGGTTGCATGTAGTAACATGTGTCTGAGCTACTTTTAGTTAGACTCAGTCATCCATTACACTTCGACTTCAGTTAGGACTCAGTTGAGTCTATCAGGACTAGATCAGTTGGTTAACTAAGTGTGTTTATTGTGGCTTATATTCAGTTAAGCTACACCCATTCATTCAATTCGAATGACCTCCTTGGGAATTCAAATTGTCTTGGCATTCATGCACCTTGCATGATCATTGTATTGTATTACTCATTCTTTATTGATTATACAGAGCTGCTACTTCCATTGCAGCACCATTATGCCAATTTTATGCTTAATTGTCTGAAATCTTTGTGAGACTGTGTTTTTAGTCCCTAGATCACTGTGGCATATTAATACTTCCTAGCCTACTAAAATTATAGTGCTATCTCCTAACTTATTTTTTCTCATTTTTCAGGTATTCCAGTTTTGTCATTCCTAATGTCATAAGAATTTCAAAATGAAACGTAACCCTCGAAAGGTGAAGTGGACTAAAGCATACAGAAAGCTACATGGAAGAGAACTTACTAAGGTATCTTTTGTGTGCTCATGAGACATGTTGACATGTTTTCCCATCTTTTCCCATGTTGTGCCACAATTTTCATCTAAACTTGCAATACAGATGATTACTTATTTGGGTCTATCTCTTTGAACTTAGATAGTTTCCAGAACAAACTTCAAGATTAGTCAAGTTTTGCAACAATAGTAATTTTTTTAACAATTTTGAAGAATGCAAGGAAAACAATTTCATTTTTTGTGCCATACCAAATACTTAAGGCCATGTTTCGATGTGGATGGGGTTAATTTTATGACATTATTAGACATGCAAAATTTTCAGTTAATATCGTTTCTTTGAAACAAACTGGACACAACGCTCGAGTTTGAGAGAAGAAGAAACAAGGCTGAGAGATATGATAGAAATGTTCAAAATACTTTGAAGGCAATCAATAATATTGAGGAATTTTGTGTTAGCAGGGAGGCTAAATTATGGGAGAACAGTTGTGTCTCATTCTCTTCAACTTTCCTTGTAAAAGATTCCTAGGATAATAACAGAAAATTAGCTAATTGGTTATCTTCTAGATAACCATATTTTATGTTAACTTCTATTCTCCCATTAAATGATGGACTCAATCTAATGATGACATTACAAGGATAGTGTATGTCTTGTCATTGGTGAAGTTGGATCTAAAGAGAATTGGGGCCAAATGCCTAGAACACGCCAAAGGATTATGGAAGAACATATTTTTAAGTCCTCAGTTTCACTCTAACATGTCCATCGATTTTTTTTCATTTTTTCCCATATGTGGTTGTGGACATTTTTTCCCATATGTGATTGCGAATTCGCAACTTTGAAGCAAAGATGGTGGAGGACAATGCAAGGATTGTCCTATGTGAGGTCATGTAAATGCATGTCAAAGATAATTTAGTAGTGGACAACAATGGCTACAATGTAATCAAGTGATATATCGTTCTTAATTGTATTAATTAAACACCAAATATGTGTATATACTACACAATGATCGTTATAATATTATTTTTCTATTGTTGTGACAATGCATAAAAGTTCTTTTTTATCAACAATGATTCTCTCTAATCCCAAGCTTCACAACCCAAAATTGAAATCATCATAACTGTAAATTGAAATCATTTGGTGAATCAATTGAGAGTTTTTGCATTAAGAGTTTGTGTTTCCCTAAGGATTTGTTATGATAGTGCATTGTTTTAGGGTTTTCTATTTGCCATGATTATTTATTTTAAAATTGAGTTTGTTGAAACTCTCACATATTTTCCAATGGTTTTCACTACATTGGGTGGTTGTAAAATGTGTCCTAAGATTGTAATCAAAAGGAATTTGGTGAGCATAGGAATCGCATTACCCTTTCAAGAGGGGATGTTTGATTGGTGCGTTATTTGAGTGATAATTGGTTATCTCGGATTGGTTATCATTGAAAAGATTTGTTTGTGTAGAATGTGATTAATTAACATACAAACATAATGATTTTCAAGTTACTATAGATACATAATGGCTTACCTTGTAATAATCCTTCAAGTCTTTCAAATGCATTTATTTAGTGCAAAAATGACTTGAAGGACTAGTACAGGGTAAGCCATTATGAATCTATAGTAACTCAATAATCATTACTTTGTATGCTTGAATAATGCAAAATTTGTTTGAATATCAACATTATCAGGAAATAACAACTTTTTAAAGGGTGCTAACTCAATGGTAGAGCACCTGCCTAATTATAGGCAGGAGGTTGGTGGTTCGATTATTCCGTACCCTATCATAAATTTGTGACTACAAAAATGACTAAATTCACCTATATGCGACTATTAGTAGCTAATTTCCCGTATCTAGTAGTATTTAGCTTAGTCATTAATATGTTATCATCTAGTAGTTTATTTAGTCATATATTTGGTCATTAATTGCTGCAATCAGTGACTAAATCAATGACTAAATTTGTGACTAAATCCGTGACTAAATCAATGACTAAATCATTCACTATCAGTGACTAAATCAATGACTAATAAGTCAAGCTATTAATGACTAAGTGAAATATGACTAGCTATAAGATAGTGGAAATTAGCTACTAGTAGTCGTCGACTCAAAAATAGTCGTTTATAGCCTGATTTTAGTCATTAATTTCTCATTTTGTACTAGTGATGAGAGAGATTTTTTTATTTTCTCATGTTCTCGACAAAAACCATGTCTTAATTTTCTCAGATGCACCTCCAGATCCTTGGAATCGGATTTGGAAGTTGATGACTTAGACAGTAAACTGAAATTCTGGAAAATTTTCCTATGAATATTACTTAAATTCTCCCAAAATATAATACTTGTGTAACAACTGAGAGAGGTTTTTTAATATTGGCCCATTCTAAAGAAAATCCTCTCTCGGTTTTTAAAAATGCATCTTGATTTGGCAGAAAAAACTCTTTGAACTTAATGACTAAAATAGTCATTTTCTTTAAAAATATGCTCTATTGCTACAATTGATATCTGATACTTTGTTTGTTGTTCTTGATGGTGAATATGGAACACTTTCTAATGATGGTATTCTGATTGTATAATATCCTTGAATGTTCTTTCAAGCTTATTTGTAAACTGGATTTCACACTCTGTCTTAAGCTTAGAAATCCTTGAAATATTTTGCCCGGTACTTTTAATGTATGTACTAAGTGTTATTTCAATGAGATTTGATGACCAAGACACTACTTCTCCTTCTATTTATACATCTCTCTATCTATGCAACGACGCCATCACAAGGCACATAGATAATATATTCTAGAACATGGGTGCATTAAAAGATTTGAATCTAGCTCGTAATCATTTGTGAGAGAGCATTCCATCGTCCATTGAAATGTTATCTTGTAGCATATTCTTCTCAATTTTTGTTTAAATTTTTGGATGCACTATAAATCCCAGCATCAAGATATGTCAATATTATTGTATCTTTCTTTGCAAATCTAACTATAAAAAATTTCATAAAATGTAGGTAGTCTGTCCATCGACACAATAGAAGAATCTCTATGATCAAGTTGTCATTCCAATAGTAAATGAAGTATATTTACTTTGTTGCAACCAATTAGAAGACCACTTGCTCACATAAATGTGGCCTTATCAAATCTTAGTTGTTTGAGGAATATTTGTGCACTTTAACATATCAGAAGATCAAATTATGCTACCATTCCTTTAGATAGTGGGGCATGCATTTGTATTAAGCTATGAATTATGGTGGTCATTTTCCCAAGGAAATTTTGACTAATTTTCCCAAAAGGACTTGTTTTGGAAGACCCGTATCTTTTTTTTCAGACACTTTTTATGAGAAATGAAACCATGGTTACATAGTTACTTCAACAAACTACAGCATGGTAGGTCAGGGCAGGAATTTACTTTTACCTATGAATTATGGTGGACATTTTCATAAGGAAACTGCTGTAGGGAAATTTTTCATCACTTAGTCATATTTTTTACACAGTCATACTTTATTTTTCTTTAAATTTGTAGCCCTCTCTTTTGCACTTGTGAACACCAGAATAAATATCTGAGACCATGGTTGGACAGTCGAATCACCAAAGAACATCCCCATGCCTTTGGATTAATTTTTTGGCTCAAGGAAAACAGTTGGTGGGAATTTGAAAATTGACTTCTATAACTGGTTTTAACACTTGGGCGGACTTCATTTATTTTTCACAGGAAAACATTTTCTTTCTCCAACTTGGCAAATCCATATCTAACATGTGTGTTCACTAGACTAGGATATGATACTATGGATAGATGGATAGATAATAAGAGAAGAGACTCATACTATTTAATATATTTATTGGCACACAAAGAGCCTCTGGCGGGCATTTCAAAATGGCTTCTCAGACAAAAAAATTTCCATTTGGAAAAATTATATTTCACACATGTGATCTTTATTATGGATACTGAACCTAGGGATAGATAGAAAAGTTACCATATAACATACCCACACATTTGGATGAAACTATCTACACAACCACATCCTATGCCGTGCATTTCCAATACACTTCTTCAATTCCTGTTTTTAACACCTGGACACATTTTCATAGTTTATCTTTGGTGGCCATTATGATTTTTCTCATTTTGACAGATGTATTCCTTGCACATGTGATAATCAAAAATAAAAATAAAACCATGGATAGGTAGACGAATATCCAAGGAACACACCCATGTAATCTGATGAATTTTTTGGCACAAGAACAACATGTGGCGGGCATTTCTAAATGACTTTTTATTTCTAGTTTTAACACTCGGACAACTGTGCCGTTTTCAAGGTGATTTTTTTATTTCACCAAAACCCTGAACTGATGTCACCAGATGATGTAGAATATATCACTAAGCACAACACAACTCATTTCACCTTCATAATATTCTTCCTCTGACCTAGGCGTGCATTTTAGTGAACTTGGTGAATAAACTTGCCTGAAGCCCTGTTTTGGTAGATCCACAACTTTCTCCACAAACACTTTTAAGACAAACTGAGACCATGGTTAGATATGGAGGTAAAAAACATACAGCCTTGCAGGATGGGGCATGCATTTTTATTAAGCTATGAATTATGGTGGTCATTTTCCCAAGGCAATTTTGACTAATTTTCCCCAAAAGACTTGTTTTGGGAGACCCAAATCTTTTTATTCGGGCACTTTTTATGAGAAATGAAACCACGATTATATAGGTACTTCCTAAAGCCATGGAATGGCATGTCAGGGCAGGAATTTGCTTTTACCTATGAATTATGGTGGACATTTTAATAAGGCAACTACTTTAGGGCAATTTTTCATCACTTAGTCATATTTTTTACACAGCTAGACTTTATTTTTCTTTAAATTTGCAGCCATGTATTTTGCACTTGTGAACACTAGAATAAATATGTGAGACCATGGTTGGATATCCAAATGAACAAAGAAAATCCTCATTCCTTTGGATTAATTTTTTGCCTCAAGGACAACAAATGTTGGGCATTTGAAAATAGCCTCCCGTAACTGGTTTTAACACTTGGGCAGATTTCTGTTATTTTTCATTTGGAAAATTTATATTTTACAAATGTGATCTTTATTACGGATGTTGAACCCATGCATAGATATAAAAGTTACCATATAACAGACCTACACCTTTGGATGAAATTATATACACAACCACATCCTATGGCCTGCATTTCCAAACCACCTGTTCAATTCTTGTTTTTAACACTTGTACACATTTTCATAGTTTATCTTTTGTGGCCATTATGTTTTTTCTCAGTTTTATAGATGTATTCCTTGCACATGTGATCACCAAAAAGAAAACTAAAAGCATGGATAGGTAGACAGATATCCAAGGAACAAGCCCATGTCATTTGATGAATTTTTGGGCACAAGAACAACACGTGGCAGACATTTCTAAATAAACTTTCTATTACTGGTTTAAACTCTTGGACAATTGTGCCATTTTCAAGGTGATTTTTTATTTCACCAAAACCATGAACCAATGTCACCAAATGATGTAGAATATCCCACTAAGCACAAAACAAATCGTTTCACCTTCATAATATTCTTCCTCTAACCTAGGCGTGCATTTTAGTGAACTTGGTGAAGAAAACTGCCCAAACCCCTATTTTGGTAGATCCATAACTTTCTCCACAAACAATCTTAAGACAAACTGATACCAATGTTAGATATCCAGGTAAACAAGATGCAGTCTTACAGGATGAGGAGTGCATTTTTATTAAGCTATGAATTATGGTGGTCATTTTCCCAAGGAAATTTTGACTAATTTTCCCAAAACTACTTGTTTTAGCAGACCCATATCTTTTTTTCGGGTACTTTTTATGATAAATGAAACCATGGTTAGATAGGCACTTCAACAAGCTATGACATGGTAGGTCATGGTAGGCATTTAATTTTAACTATGAATTATGGTGGACATTTTCATAAGGAAAGTGCTTTAGGGAAATTTTTCATCACTTGGTCATATTTTTTACACAGCCATACTTTATTTTTCTTTAAATTTGCAGCCCTATCTTTTGCACTTGTGAACACCAGAATCAACATGTGAGACCATGGATAGATAGCTAGATCACCAAATAACATAGCCATGCCTTTGGATTAATTTTTTGGCTCAAGGACAATAGTTGGTGTGCATTTGAAAATAGCCTTCTGTAACTCGTTTTAACACTTGGGCAGATTTCATTTATTTTTAACAGGCAAACATTTTTTGTCTTCGAGTTGGATCACGTGTGCTCACCAGATTAAGATCTGATACTATGGATAGATGGATCGATCATCAGATAAGAGATTCATACCTTTTAATAGATTTATTGGCACACACAGAGCCTTTGGCGGGCATTTCAAAATGGCTTTTTAGACAAATGTTTTTGCAATTTGAAAAATTTATATTTCACACATGTGATCTTTATTACAGATACTGAACCCACGGATAGATGGACAAGTTACCAGATAAGAGACCCACACCTTTGGATCAAATTATCTACAGAACCACATCCTATGGCGTGCATTTCCAAACCACCTCTTCAATTCCTGTTTGTAACACTTGGACACATTTTCATAGTTTTTCTTTGGTGGCCATTATGATTTTTCTCATTTTGACAGATGTATTTCTTGCACATGTGATCACCAAAAAGAAAAATAAAACCATGTATAGGTAGACAGATATCCAAGGAAAGTACCCATATCATCTGCTGAATTTTTGGGCACAAGAACAACATGTGGTGGGCATTTCTAAATGACCTTTTATTACTAGTTTTAACACTTTGACAACTATGCCATTTTCAAGGTGAATTTTTTATTTCACCAAAACATTGAACCAATGTCATTAGATGATGTAGAATATCTCACTAAGCACAACATAACTCATTTCACCTTCAGAATATTCTTTCTCTGACCTAGGCGTGCATTTTAGTGAACTTGGTGCAAAAATCTGCCTGAACCCCTCTTTTGGATGATCCATAACTTTCTCGACAAACACTCTTAAGACAAATGAGACCATGTCTAGATATCTAGGTAAATAAGATACAATATTACAGGATGGGGTGTGCATTTTAATTAAGCTATGAATTATGGTAGTAATTTTCCCAAGGAAATTTTGACTAATTTTCCAAAAAGATTTGTTTTGGCAGACCCATATATTTTTCTTCAGGAACTTTCTATGATAAATGAAACCATGGTTAGATAGGTATTTCAACAAGTTATGACATGGTAGGTTAGGGAGGGCATTTACTTTTACCTATGAATTATGGTGGACATTTTCATAAGGCAACTGCTTTAGGGAATTTTTTCATCACTTAGTCAATCTTGGATTGATTTTCTGTGCAGTCATATTTTTTACACAGCCATACTTTATTGTTATTTAAATTTTCAGCCATGTATTTTGCACTTGTGAAAACCAGAATAAAGATGTGAGACCGTGGTTGGATAGCGAGTTCACCTAAGAACATCCCCATGCCCTTGGATTAATTTGTTGGCTCAAGTACAACAATTGGTGGGAATTTGAGAACAACCTTCTATAACTAGTTCTAGCTCAATGGTAGAGCGCCTACTTTACAAGGAGGAGGTTGAAGGTTCGATTCCTTCGTGCCCTAATGATATTGCAATATTGATGTTTTAAATAAAATATATTTTATTATGATTTATAATGGCTACGAGGGGGGTTCAAAACTGGCCTTGTATGTTACAATGAGGGGGGTTCAAACCCCCCCTGTAAGTTTCTATGAGGGGGGTTCATAACTGCCCCCAAAATTCCAAAT
>LPNX010557620.1:807912-841247 GCA_001517045.1 Pseudotsuga menziesii
AAAAACATTCAGAGGACTTGATGAGAGGAAATCCATCAATTATCTCTTCATTGTGTAGCTGCTGGAGATATGTGAAATTCAGATGGCCAATTATTTCATTCCAAATCTTGCTTGTATCATTAGAATGAGTCAATAGGGAACTTGGATATGAGTTAGGAAGAAAATGAGAAAATTCATATTCCTTGAAGGATTAATTTGCAGCTCCTTTCACTATCAGATTCCCAGCAGATATTTCTAAGATCTCTAGTGAGTCAAGACAAAATATGACTCACTTGGGTGAGTCGGTATGGGTCATCTGGTATACAGACAACAAATTTGCTTCCATGGAGGGAAGATAGAGTACATTCTTGAACACTCCATGCTCAAATTTGATTGAACCTTTTGCAACAAATGAGATTTTAGATTCATCTCCCATTTGAATTCTTGGTCCACCAAAAAGATCCAAAGAACAGAATGATTATTTGGAGGAAATCATGTTGTTGGAGGCTCGAGAATCAATGAGAAAATATTGTGACTAAGAGAATAATTCCTTCAGTGCATGGAATCTGTCATGATCTTCAATATTAGTTCTAGGATCAGGCTTCCTTGCACCTTTAGGAAGGTAAATATGGTTCTATTCAAGGATTTTAGACATTTGGTTTATGTTTTTCTACATACACAATTTCTCTCGATGATTCCCTCTTTTACAGTATGAGCACTTGGCCTTGTCAAACCTTTTTTGCTTGTCCTTATTGGAACCCAAGGATCCTTCTGAAGGATTATGCATATCCTTAGGCTTTAAATTAGTGTTCATCTTTTCCTTTCCTTTCTGCTTCCACTTTTCTTGCACATTCTTAGTCTCCCCAGCTAAGAGATCCTGATTTTTGGAGGCTTTGAGGGCTCCCATCTGTATCAGCTTATCTTGTTCCTCAAAATGAGATTATGTGAAGGAATCAAGGGAGGAAATTTGCCATGCCATTCTCCTGGAGTGAAAGGTGGATACAAACACTAAGAATTATGGGCTAAGATTGCTCGGAATAAAGAGAAACAAGTGTTTATCCTTCTTGTCAATCCCACACTACTTTCCCTAAATGAACAAGGATTTAAATTTGGATAAAAATTCATGGATGGTTTCAAATTTGTTGGGTTGTAGATTAATAAACTCATTCTCCAAAATATGGCCTCTCAGTTCACCCTACTTTCTAAATAATTATTTGAGCTTCTGCCATACTTCCTTTGAAGTTTTGAATCCATAAAGTTGGAAGAGTAACTCCCTAGATATATCAATGCACATGAAGCTAAATGCTTCATCTAGCTTGTTCATATACTTCAAATTCACAATAGGTTGTTGGGGTTCGACCTCCTTTCCCATAGTGACCTTGAACAGAACTTTGTTGCACAACACAATCTTCATATTTTCCCTCCAATAAAGATAATAGAAGGGTGTAAGGATACTAGGTGTCAAGGCTTCTGAATTCTCTATCTTGCAGCTTTAGGAGCAGCATAATTATTCTGAATTCTTCAATTTACCTACAAAAAACACTTCAATTTGAAGATCAAACCAATTGATGCACAAGAAGAAACTGGGTTCCAGAAGCAATTGGATTCTAGAAGCAACTCGGTTCCAGAAGCAACTGGAACCAGTTGCTTTTGGTGCATCAATAGAATTTTTAGAGGATTGAAGTTGGAATGAATACATGCAACCAGTTGCTTTTGGTGCATCAATAGAATTTTTAGAGGATTGAAGTTGGAATGAATACATGCTTTGATACCATGTTAAATTTCAAAAATATTAGGATCTTTAGGATTCTAGTTGAACCTAACCATGAAAGAAGTTTGAAGAAGGAAGAAGAAATTTTGTACAATGATCAAACAATTTTGGTGAAATTTGAATAGTCAAGAGACAAAAATTGGTCAACGTAACAATACTCTTGTTATGATTAATATATATGTAATAAAATTATGATACAATAAGGAGGATTTGAATCCAATAGGTGTGATTTGAATTCACCAACTTGGACTGACTCCAGAGCTCTCTAACTGTGGGAAAATCACCACTAGAGGTTCACTAGTTTAACTTAATACAACGAATCAATTCACAATTAGTTAAGTGAACAAGGTAGGTAGGAAAATTCATCTGACCTCCTTAATTCATGAAAATGTGGCGTTAGGATAACTGGAGATGAAATAAATGATTCCCATTGGAGGATAACTCAACATAGAATACGGTGAATTGTTCATGGGACTCCCATGACTCAGTGTGGGTTCCTAAATTATAGGGATTGGCCTCTATATCTCCTACACTCATGCAAACTGGTGCATGAAGTTGTAAGTGGGCCCAAAATGAGTTCCCCATGGCACTAGTGAAGTGGAAACATACTCCTAAGCTAGGGAATGACATTTAGACTATGGTGGTCAAGGGAGGATTATAATTAATCCTAAAACTTTCATCTACTCTTATAAAATATTCTCCAATGTTGTATTCTTCTTTCATCTTCAAACTTTCAAACTACCCTTTGTATATTTGAATTTGGCGGCTCCTTCATAGATAATTTTTAAATTGCTTTAGTTGTCTTACAATGCATGAATTTAACAAACACTGGCTTTTCTAATCCATTCAAGATTGCATTCAAGGCCTTTGCATTGGATTTATATTCTTCTTTTCCATCTCTATATGTAAGTAGACCGATTGGTATCTGATACCTATTTTCAACATAATTCCAAATGCTACATCCAAGACACATTATATAGAATCTCATTCTTACACTCCAGAATGCATAGATATATCCAATGAATGATGGAGCTCTATTAGAAACTAATCCTTCTTGTTGATCCATGTGTTCTTAAGAGGATCTTCCTTCGAGTTGGTTAGATTATGTGCTTGAAGGAACTTGGCTCTGATACCAATTGTTAGTTTATCCAACTATAGTGAGAGCAGGGGGTTGAATCAATATTTTTTTTGTTAACTTTTTAAAGAAATTAGTATTTAAGAACACAATAAACAATGAATCATACAAAATAAGAACACAAAATTTTATCGTGGAAATCTCAAAGAGAAAACTACAAAATCAAACTCATTAATAAAATGATTTTACAAAATTGTTTTTCTTCTGTAGCGGAAGGGATGCACAAACACCCTAGATTTTATGTCTGCACCAAAAGACAAGTTTTCCACAACACCCTAGTTTTTATAGTCACTACTAGAAGGAGGGAAAAACCACCTCAACAAGCTTCAACCTTCCCCTTACACCTCCCAACCATCCAAGTCTTATGTTTTTAACTCTCGTTCTTTATTTTTTCTGCCTTTGGAACAAAAGAATTTTCATGGTCTCTGTCATGATTGTTACATGTTACATCTGCACAATAGAGACATCTTTCTTTCATCAACTAAATCTATTTGTATATTATTCTATGAATCCCTATCATTTCTTTTCATCCTCACACCTTTTCACCATCGCATCCCTTCCATGATCGCATCCTTTCACTAAAATTACGTTTATGTTTAATTAACTATGCTTTCATTAAAATAAACTTAATTTCTTTTCAATATTTCAATTGGATTTCCATGATGAGATCCTCTGCTTAAATATTTATGGAGAATATATTTAAAAAAAAAGAATTATGGAAAGCATTTTATGAGTGAGAACTTTTATATAGATATCAACTACAATATGGAAAAATATTTGTTCAACTTGTAACATGTTCTCATCAGCGATATCTGTAGCATTTGAACTTGAAATAAACATGCAAGATACCCCATATGTACTCGGTTGAAGTAATTAGTCTTCCATGGATGATATTGATCATGTAACTAATAACCCTAGTGATCACCTCCATACTAGCGATTTCTATCACAATAAGATGGTCTTCAATTTTAAATTTCATGCTCTATCATATTGCAAAATTACCTTTAATCCTTTGATCTTCTCAAAATGAAAAATCAAGTATTCATTATTAACATCAAGGATAATAATATTGGTGTTCCTTCATAATTATGAGTTTCTTTAAAATCTCTTATATGATTCGATTTATATCCTCTCTGTTTTTTGTTGGTGTCTTTTCCTTACAATTTTGATCTTCATCTTTAAGCCTTCTTTACATCAATTGAAATAACATTGACAGTTCCAAAAAGATAAATATGTTGACTTTGGAGTTTGAACAAATTGTTTTAGTCAACCTAGTCTTTCTTGAAATCCATCTAATACCTTTAGTCCACGTAAAAACTATACTGAATGCATTTGATCTAGTGAATGGATGCTTCATTATAAACATCATGTCTTTCATATTCCTACAAGCTTCTTTAGAAATTCCCACAATTCTTCTTCTTCTTCTATTAACATCAATGCCAACATACTCAACAATAGTACTAGATGATTGTTGGCATTCTTGTAGTTTGGTGTGAATGCTATGAAACTATGTGCATGTGGTGTTTTATTTACCAAATGTTGTATCTATTTTTGGGCTCTTCATTTAGACCAATGGGTGTTGCTCCTTAACCCCAGTTGTTATTCTCGGTGTGTGGGGCACCCATTTATTAGGGTGCAAGGGTTGGTGTGAATAAAAGGAAACAAAGGTGGTCTGTACAGGGCCTTCCATGTATGTTCTTGGATCAATTGTGATCATTGTCATGTGGCATGCTCAATCCATGTTTTCACGTTAGGTTTTTTTGGGATTTGGGACATTCAT
Source organism: Pseudotsuga menziesii (assembly GCA_001517045.1). Lineage (NCBI taxonomy): Eukaryota > Viridiplantae > Streptophyta > Pinopsida > Pinales > Pinaceae > Pseudotsuga > Pseudotsuga menziesii. The sequence goes on from LPNX010557620.1 coordinate 812,578, forward strand.
CTCTCACCCATGATTCTCATGTCATGGATGCTTCTCAAATTCTGAAATTTTCACGGAAGAATGTAGTTGTAACAAGGTATTGGGTGTCCCTATCAGAAGTTGTTGTACTATAACATCATTTTCAAGTAGAGATCATGATATCCTGCTGTTTGGTTTGGTGTTTCTTGACATTTAAAAGAAAGTGTGCCAAATTTAAGATAATCTTGGAGAAGGGAGTATCATTTCTTATTTTATAGTGAAGTTAGAAATAATTAATGAGAGAAAAGAGAGGGATAGAGGTTTTCTCACTTTTGGTATAGCAGGAAAAAAGTGCAAATGAGATATTGGATATGTGGGAGCACACAGTTTCTAATTGACAAGAAAACCCATCTACATCAATTAATAATATTTTATATGAAGTTAAGTAATTGATCTATATATGTTGTCCATACATGACGCATCAATTCGTTAACATGGTTTTATCATGCGGTAATAATAGCTAGGAATGTTCATTGATCAAGAGTTGGTGTCATTGCTATTATGTGAAAATAATAAGTTTTTTTATTTTCTTTTTTGACATGTCATTATGTATGCCAATAATATTTTCATCTTTTTAATTCCTTTAAATCTGGTATACCTATGTGTTGTTTGCAATTTTTCATTGGTAGTGTTGAAACAATGTGTTTGAAGACTTGGATATTGTTATATAAAAATTATAAAACATATGATAATTAATAATATTAAATATTAATGTTAATTATTAAATAAATTAATATTAATAATTAATAATTATTAAAATAATTAATTAATTAACCAATTATGAAAAGTTAAAAGGCATGACTTATTCAAAAAGGCGCAAAATGGCTTATAAAGCCCAAGGCATTGTAATTGTGAATTATCATATGTTTTTATCATTTTTACATTATATTTCAATAATGAAATATTTACATTATTTACATTGGGTTTTCTCGTAAGAAACAATATTTAACTGTTTATGTGGTATCAGAGCCCCTTCTTGGGCATTCATCTATTACCGTTTTTTGGCCAAATAATTAATTGGATAATCTCCAAACTAGGTCTTTGAGCTTACAAAAAAAAAGTTAAAAAAAGGGGGGAGAAAAAGAATAAAGGGGAAAAGTAAAAGAAAATAAAAAGGGAAAGAGAAAAACAATAAGAAAGAGGGAAAAGTAAAAAAAACAAAAGGAAAAGTAAATAAAAAAGAAACTACACATGGTTTAACTTACTACTTTATTAACGAATGTGCTATTTAGTTAAAAGTGGGAAAATAATTGGAAATTTTTATATTAGATCTTTTTACATTAAGTGAGATAAAAAGGGATTTTACATAAAAGTGAAAGGTTTATATAAAACAAGATATCAAGATTTCAACCTTGGTGGGAAGGGTAACAATCACTCCTCCCAACCACCCAATCTACACACAATCAAAAGAGAAATTTAATATTAATATTAATATTATTATTATTATTATTTTTACAAAAAAAATGATTATTTTTAAGAAAGCATAATAAAATGGAGTCTTGTGGCAAAAAAGAAGGAAGATTCCCACAAACCTTTAAACTATAGATAGATGTTATATTAAAAATTTACGGGCATATTCAAGAAAAGACCATCTACATCGCTATATGGCTGAAAATCAATAAGAATCACATAAACGTTGGCTTAGAAAACCAATTAATGCTTTCAAAATAATATATAATGGAAGATAACATATTTTTTTCTAATAAAGGATATGAGATTAAGAACCTACAACTATCTGTTGATGATTACAAGGTCATAACTCAATCAGTGTCGTTTCAATAGAATCATTTGTGGTAGACAAGGTTGATATAATTCTAGGGTCACCTTGGTTAGATACATTGGGTACCTTTATTATCAACACAAGGAAAATATTCTTGTCATTTCTTTAAAAAAAGAAGAAAACCATATTCTTGGATGTTACACTGAAGTCAAGTTCAGAGGTGGTTTCATCTGAAGACTTCAAAGACATCTCAAAGATGATTTCATAAGAAGATAAAAAATCAAGACAGAAAAGGAAGGAAGAATTAGAAAAATTCCTCATGGACAAAGAAGAATAAATATCTCATCTAAGAGATCATAATCACAAGTTACTTCTGTAAATAAAGAAGTAAAAGGATAAATTTCAATGCAACCAAAAGTTAGAAGAGGAGAATCGAGATCTTCAAAAAGAATTGTCAGGAAAGGAAAAAATAAAAATCCTCTTTAAAAAAAGTCAATCAAGAATTGCTAAGACATATTAAGAAGTTAAGAGAGGATGAAAAGTCATGAGACGAAAGGTTCAAAAAGATTCAATATGATAACAAGCTACTAGAAAATAAATTAGAGAAAACCCTAAAGGAAGTATCCAGACTCTCAGTAAAACAAATTCAAATCGGGGAACAGGTCAATCTAGAAAAAAAACCAACCATTAAAACTCCTTCTCGTCACCCAAATTACAAAAATAATTTTTACCAATGAAAAGTTCAAAATGAACACAAACAAAAGAGACGATTTCAGAAGAAAAAACACACAAAATGAACAAGCTAAGCAGAAAAGAAGAATTTCCATCCAACAAAGTAGTTAATAAACAACTTCGATAAAGATAAATATCAGATGGACGACTTCACAAATGATGCGACAATTTTTCTTGGGAATCTCTACCTCATATCATTTCATTTCATCAAGTGTTGAAGTTACTAAAACAAAAATCGAGAAGGTGTCATTACAAACAAGAAGTCAGACGTAAGCCTCTTCTTCTCTAAGATTTAAGGACAAAGCTTATCTAAGGGGAAGGAAAGGTTATATAAAAAATATATAACATACCATAGTTAATAATATTAAATATTAATGTTAACTATTAAATAAATTATTAATTATTAATTATTAATTATTAAAAGAAATAATTAATTAACTAATTATGAAAAGTCAAAAGACATGACTTATTCAAAAAGGCGCAAAATGGCTTATAAAGCCCAAGGCAATCTAATTGTAAATCATCATATCTTTTATCATTTTTACATTATATTTCAATAATGGAATATTTACATTATTTAAATTGGGTTTTCCTGTAAGAAAGAATATTTTAAAATAATTATTAATATTAATTTATTTAATAATTAACGTTAATATTTAATATTATTAATTCTGGTATGTTATATAATTTTAATATAACAGAGACTTTCTAAAATGATTTAGAATGATAAATTGATGATATATATTATTCAATTACTGATTAGTAGCATGTGCCAATGTGATTATGTTAACCTATTTTTTTTACATGTCTTTATGTTGAGAATATCTGATTGATTACAACACATACCTATTTGTTGTTTGTGATTGTTCTTTGATTTTGTGGAAAGAATGTCTCTCAAGAGATGGATACTTGCTATAATGATATAGACCCAGAACTTGATTTTAACTATCATTTGGTTAGTGAAATTTTTACTTTTTAAAAGACAAGAATTGTATGGTGCTTTTATTCTTACAAATTTGTCAGAACTTGCAACATTCCTTCCAAATTGTTTGTCTCATTTGATGATTAGGAAATATTTTGCAAGATTTTTTTTTCTAAATTAAAACTAACATAATATGTTCATTGCAGTGCCACATTTGAAGTAAACTATTCTAAGGATATAAATATTGAAGCTATTATAGGACCTTGTTCATTTTTTGAAAAGGTTCATCCTTACTCCCTTTTTCTTATCTATGTTTGATATAATATTTCTATTGCTTTGGAAGATTTTATGTTAATTTTATTACCTATCTAATGCTCAAATAGTTGTTAAAACTAGGGTAATGCTTAAATACATTAACTTTCACTTTCAGACCAAATAAATACATTCTATAATCTTCTCTTCTAGTAAGTATTTGAAGGTATTTGGAATTGGAACCTCAATTTCATTTTCCATTTGTTTAATTTATACCATTTTTTAATCTATATTTTTCACAATGCAATGAACTCTCTCTCATTTATGGCATTGACTCAATTTGCTAATAAGGAAAATGAAAGAGAAACATAATCACCCAATAAATTGGAAAATCTCAAAAGTCAATACCAGTTGGCTTATGAAATAGTTTAAATAAGAGAATTAGCTGATAGCATGCGTATAAAAACAGATTATTTCGGTTGTAACCTTGAACATAATGATCTAGACAAAAGTTCTATGCTCTTGGAAAAGGAAATTAAAATATACAAAGTTGTGTTTGATAGAGATAAGATAAAGCGAGTTGGGGTTCAGGCATGTCAACTCTATTTCTAATACCTCTTCTCTTTTGATATCATTGATGATATAGATAAATTTGCTGAGCAATTGTAGAAAATAATTGAAGAAAGACACAATTTGAAATGATGGTGGGTGAGTTTTATTATGCTCTATTTACGAACAATAAACTTTCTAAATATTTTAATTCAAATTGTGCATAAATTCCTAAAAAGTGCATTGAAAATGAGACAAAATTTCATGAGAAATGTACTAGCATGGTCTCTCTTTAACATTGTGACAACACTTAATAGATGGTGTCCAATTTATTCCTTTTATCCCTTTTTATGCATCTTCTTTAACTTTGAGTGGTAATTTCCTCATGTTTGGCTAGTGTGAGCATGAGTGCATGTCAACCCATGCCACCATATTCCTTATACTTCCTAGATCTACTATGGAATGCTACTATTGACCTCAACTCAATGACACTTATTGTTCTATGTGATCTTGCTCAAAAAAAGCATGCTTCTATTGTCATGTGAATAATGAAATTTATTTCCTCTACCTTTATCATTCATGTGACATGTATACGATAATAATCGTTGTAATATATTATATTTTTTGGCGGTAAACAATCAGGTCGTATAATTGCATGATTAATTCCATGTTTCATGGATCAATATGATCTATCCTAGACCATAAGCTACATCGAGGGATATCGAATGTCGACCACATAAAACCTACTATGTGACTCCATCATACAAGGGCATCAACTATGCATCACAGAATTGGTGTTATGCCATGTAAGTGGTAGCTCCTTTGTCTATCAAGATGGATAACATGAATTTCTATTGGTTGGTGTGAATTATACCTTGGTTTAAATGAAACAACATGTTACAATTTTTTAGTATTATTGAGTTTATAATCTAGTGATTGTGTAAAAAAAAAATTAATCATTTTCTTTTGAAAATATCTTGTAGGACAGTCTGGCCCATGTGCTTGCATGATCATTTGACATAATTACAATCTAAGTTTACAATACAAAATGGATGAGACGTGGAAACTAATTCTACAATTTTGAGTAGTAAAGAGTTTATGCAAACTATGGCCATAGGGGAGTTCAAGAAATTCTTTGACCTCTTGGTTATGTTTCATGGGAAGTTTTCTTTAAAAATATTCTAGGAATCAATCCCTACAAATATGCCAATAACTCCTGGTATAAATATTTGACAAATTACAGACAACATCTTTAGGTATTATGTGTAGTTCTTTCCTTTGATTTTTCAATCAAATGAAGTTGGTACAAAACTTATTAAGAAGGATCCAACCAAACAAATAAAATTTCCTCTTTGTACTGATGTGAAATTTTACTTTTGTTCTAATAACTTAAATTTTAAATAAATATAAATCAAGCTTGCTCAAGTTAGCACTTGCAAGTGTTTGAATTAAAAAAATATTTTTCGCAAATTACTTAATTGCAATTAAAAAAACAGTTTTTACAAATTTCCTAATTGCATTATAATAACTCTAGTATAAGCATTGTTTGGGTTTATATATTTTTCCCAAAGCCACCCTTTTTCTTGGTTTCTACAAATTTATATCTAGTTACTAAAGGTCAATTGTATAAATGAGCAGGATTGGAAGGTTGACTTATTTAGGTATTATAATACTTTTACAGCTTCATAATTTTGGTTGAAGCTTGCTTGTTGTACTTTGAGTTTAAACTTATTTGATATTTGATACTATTTATTAATAAGGATACAAATAACAGTTTTTTGTAGGTTATAAATTATGATGATATTGTCCTTGTTGAGTTTTTGGCTCCATGGTGTGGTCATTGTTAGGCCTAACTCCAATCTAGGAAAATACAAGGACTATTGGAAAATTTTTGCTACAATTGTACCTCTTAATGATAATGTCCACAAATTACTTTCTTAGGCATGATTTATCACTAAGTACATTTATGATTTTTTCAACCTTTATTATATTCTTCATGTGCAATATTAGGAAATTTTTCCCAAAATGGATATTGATGATTTGACTATGTGGTAAAGGGCATGGTTCTCTCCTCTACCACCATAGATCATTTTTTCCTCTTGGTTGTTATAGAGTCTTAAATAACCTCACTAACTCACCTCTTTCTATCAATCTGTAATAGATCTCCAAGAAGGGGTGCTTCCATTACATGATGGAAGATAAGAGTTGAATAGGGGCTTCCTTTTCCATAATATTGCTATCTACTTCAATGGTGGAGATGTTATCTTCTATTATTATAGGTCCTTAAAAAATTGTTATTCCTCCTTCATTCCCCTTAACCTTGAATCTCCAAACTTTTATTTTGGTTGTTTGATTCCTAGGATGAAGCTCCTGATGAAGCCTCCAACACTTGGCTTCCTAATTCCCACTCAACTTGTAGTGCTAGAGAATGTTCTTGCAACTGTAGGGGTTGTTTGGAATTCTCTTTTTGTTAAAGTGATAGAAATAATAAAACTTATGGCCCTTCTTCCTACAATAGAAACAAACCAAAGGTGCAGTACCATACCTCTTGAGTTTGTACATGTCTTTGATATATTTTTTTATTGGTCCCTCAAGTACGGGTGCACTTTTGGATGGCATATTCATCCCTTGGCTTTCGTCACTTAAGCTGCTACAATTTTGGAGTACGTATTTTTAAGGTACATTATCACATCCTCCAAGTATCTCCAACTACAATGTGCCTTATGATTTATTTTTTATTGTGAATTGTGTATCATATATTAGTTTATGATGTTTACTGGACCATGTGGTGATCGGTAAGGAGTACAAGTAAATAAAAAGTTCAAAACCCATAAAATGATCAGTGATATTTTTTTACACACTTTGACTTTATTGTTTTCAAAAAAGACAAAATAAAGACATAGTGGATGATCAAGATAAATATTTTATTTTGAACAACAATGAGTTTCTTCCCAAACTTCCTTGGGCATGCAGTTGTATATGTAATTTTTTTTTTCCAATTCCTTTATAAAAAATCGTCTAGAAGACAAAGAAAATAAAACTTGTATTAAATCTACCTCAATTCCTAACTATAAAGAACACATTTAAATTTCACTTTTTTTTTGTGTCCAAGTTACTTGCAATATTTAATTTGACCTGAGGCTAGGTGTTCAAGGGCATATTATGGATTGACATGTTGTTCAACAACGATCAAGAATATTTGCAAGTATCGCCAAACACTTAATAGTTTGTACATGTGGACAAAGGTAGGCCATAGTTTTTACAAGTGGAGGAAGGTAGGACATTGATTTCCCTTGTTCCAAAGTTTATGCATTTTATAAACAATAGATTTATGAACCACCTACCATTCTACATTTAACAGTATTGGAATATATTAAACCCACTCAATAATTAGGATAAAATAATTAATCATTAAAGTGGATTAATTATCTACCCACTAACTTAATTAGTTGGCATCCACTTGCACCTTAAAGTCAACACATGCCATCTATACCCCAAGAATTATTTATTTCTGATTCTGGGTTGATATTGACCACTTTATTGACTCCCATAATTAGTAACAACACTTTACAATAGATTCTTCCTTATTATGCTTTATCCTAGTTTTCTATGGATAAGGTAAATCTAATTAATAAAGAAATTGGGTTCTTTTGTTGCCAACCCATCCTTCATGACTTTATGTCCATTTTCCAGGATTAGAATGATTTTCCATCTCCCTTGGAAACTCACTCATGCTTTTGATAATTCGTGAGGTCCTTGACATATTTGGGAAGTGCTTTAGCGACCTATGGGGGTTTGCTATATTTTGGTAAGTCAGCCTTTTTGAGATTTATGAGTTGTCTCCATACAACTCGATTTTCCTATGAGGGATGTACTATTTATGTACACTATTATTCATTATTATTAAATGGAAGGATAACCACCAATATTCATCTCTTCATTCATATGATTCAATCTCTTTTCTTCTCTCTAGTTTTCCTGTGTATGCTTGTGAGAATTCTTAGTAGCAATATCTATTTCATGTGCTTCTTCTTATCATATTTTATCATATAATTGAATATATTATTTCTACATGGTATTAGAGAAGCAAGGTTGATCAAATTCTGTAGAGTTGAGGAGCGCAACCAGTCTCCTATCCCTCCCTAAAGAAGAGCTTGTCTAGCTTACAATATTTTCTCCTAGTCTTGTTTTGCAGGTTGCAGAGAGTTTCTTCTTGAGAACATAAATTCAATAATATGGATTATCCTTCATTAATAATTCTTACTCCCTTCAACTACCACGAATGTAAATCCAAAATTTCCATTCTATTGTGCAGTAGAGGATTATGCAGAGTTACTCTAGCTTTGGAGAATGAACCCAATGTTGTGATTGAGAAAGCTAAGTGGCATAATAGGTTGGATGAATCCTATGGATTTATTTTCCTCTCTATTTATCCTAATATACTCTTTCATCTAGATGATTTTACCACTTCAAACCAAGTGTGGAAACAATTGGAGTCTCTCTTTGGAGTTCAAGATGAGCTAAGAGCACATCAATTGGAGATTGAGTTATTCTCACTGAGTCTAAGCAAGTTCGGTTCTCTTGAGGGTTTATTCACCAAGTTCAAGTAACTTATTCTAATTCTAAATAAATGTGATATTGATAAAGAATATGATCAATTAATCATTTCCATTCTTTCTAAATTGGGTCATGTTTACTCAGTTTTTGTGTCTACTTTTCATGCTACTAGGCTTGTTGTTCCTAAGTGGAAAATTCCTTCTTTAAATTATTTTCTTGATTCATTAACAAAGGAAAAAGAAAAATTGATCCAAAATGGTGTCCTTAATTCTTCCAAGGGAAAGGATCACTCTCTCATGGTTCAAGGAAACAAGAATGTCAAATCAAAAGAGAATCAAATTGTGAAGAAGCCAAAGTTAGAAATTGAAAATGAAAGTTCGAAGCCTACTCATGAAGATTCAGTAAAGAAGGGTAAGAAGAAAGGGAACACATCCAAGTGTTCTTATTTTAGAAATGGTTTTAATTCAGAGAATAAGTGTTTCAATAAGAATGCGGACATCATGTCTCAACTTCTAAAGAAGCACAAGATCAATGTTCTAGATGAACTAGAGAAGCCTGATGATTCCTGAGAACGCTGTCATAGTGTGCAGTTCCAAGATGATATAACTTATGCTTTGAGTGCCATAGTTAAATAATTTTATTATGTCTCTAATATATCAGAATCAGAAATATCAGATCCTTTCTTTTATAATCCTCCTCAGAGTCTACTAGATTCATTTCCCAAAAATTGTAATTTTTCAGTAGATATTGGCTTGTCTTTGAGAAACTATTCCTCACAATATTACATATATGATTTAGATGATTGTTTGCAGGTTTATATGCATGCCTTGAAACATAAAATACCACCATCCATACCTATGAATAATCCTAAGACTATACAAATCCCAAGTTCACTAGTTGATTTCACATTGGTCTCTTATGCAGTGTTACTTATCTTACATGGTTTGAAGTCTTTACTATATTTCAGTGGTTGGTTATCCATGAACTTAGTGATATTTGGACTGATATTAAACATGTTTGAATATTTTATAAACACTTATGTTTCATATCTCATGTCCATCGATCATTCATATTTTTACACCTATCAGTTTTCCCCAGTTGCTCATAGTTTTCCTAGTCTATCCCTATATCCTCATGGAGTCACTGAAGCCTTTGTATTTTCTGTTCCATATGATAATGTTTAGGATATATACAAGTTTTATCAGCCTAATATCATATCTGCAAATGTTCTACATTATATTGGAATATTGACATGTGATTCACATCACAATTTTGCACCTATTCAGGGAATTGAGTGTGAAATAGATTGTCTTAAGTTTTGTACTCTTTGGGAACGAGTATACACAGATATATTTTCCATTTCAGTTATGTTTTCTGATCATAATTTTACAGAAGAAAGAATCATTCATATAATGCTCCTACTTCTTCAGTTTATGAGATACAAGGAGTCTCTCCTCTTCCTTCTTGCAAGTTCTACACTCTACTGCATGATCATGGAGTTCATGATTTATTCATCAAGTCTTCTATCCAGAAGCAGATAATTCAGCTCATTCAAGTGAATATAAATATATGTTGAATACATATTATGTCAAATTTTGTGCCCTGCCCTTTCTTAAGGGAGTATTTTCCCCTTGTGGTTTTGCCTCTTTCCTCACTTTTCTGGACATGAATAATTGTTAAAGGGTGACCATAGCCTTGTTGTTCGTCCCTATACGCATCTATATTTTTGACATGCCATCATAAAGTAATACTTATAGTGGGGTGTTGGAATATATTAAACCCATTCAATATTTAGGATAAAATAACTAATCATTATTTGATTAATTATCTACCCACTAGATTAATTAGTTGGCATCCATTTGCACCTTAAAGTCAACACATGCCATCTATACCCCAGGAATACTTTATTTCTGATTCTGGGCTTATCTTGACCACTTATTGACTCCCAAAATTAGTAATAGTGCTTTACATCAAATTCTGTTTTATTCCACTTTATCTTGCTTTTCTGTGGATAAGGTAAAGCTAGTTAACTAGGAAAATGGGTTTTTTTTGTTGCCAACCCATCCTTCATGAATTTCTCTCCATTTTCCAAGATTATAATCTTTTTCTATATCCCTTGAAAACTCACTCATTCTTTTTATAATTCTTGAGGTCCTTGACAGATTTGGGAAAGCTTTAGCCACCTATGGGGGTTTTCTATATTTTGGTAAGTCAGCCTTTTTGAGATTTATGAGTTGTCTCCATACAACTCGATTTTCCTAAGAGGAATGTACTATTTATGTACACTATTACTCATTATTATTCAATGGAAGGATACACACCAATATTCATCTCTTCATTCATGTGATTCAGTCTCTTTTCTTCTCTCTAGTTTTCTTGTGTATGCTTGTGAGAATTCTTAGTAGCTAGATATTTTTCCTATGCTTCTTCTTAGCATATTTTCTCATAGCATTGAAGCTATTATTTCTAAAAAATCATATTTCAACTCTTATTACATTTGTGTAGAACCTTCACGTTCCCAAGGTTTACTCCCATGGATTAGTAGTACAAAATTTAGGCTGGGGATATTTGGTACTTCTAGTTCGCCATTCTTATATTTAATGGTTTTCTTGTAAGATGCCATTTTTCATCACTTCCTTAATGACTAGTTCTTCAAATCTTTTACTGGTGAGTTTTCATCATTTGGGTTTCTAATGTTAGAAATTAGCTTAAACCCTGAAAAGTTTGGAGGAAAAGTATACCAACATATCCATCAGAAGAGTATCCAAGATTTATGCCTCCTTCATTCGTTAGTTTTGGTTTAGTTCTTACATACAGTTTTGTTGGATGCATTTTAGTAAAAACCAATCACATTCAAATTTTAACACAAAAAATTTATTGATACAAAGGTTGTAGAGTACAAAATGTGAGAATGATCAACTTGTTAGCACTCCAGGAAACTCTTCTAGGTTGTAGCTCAAAATTCTTGGTAACTTAACTATAATATCAATATTTCATTCAATGGATCAAGTCAGAGGACTAATTAGACCTCACTCACTCGAGACATGCATAAACTCAACCAAATAAAAAAAGCTTCTAACTATCACTGTTCAAAGGGTTTGTAATAAAGATGAATAAATGGAGAATTCTCACTATGCTGGAAGATTCATACATAAAGCACTTACATATGAATGGCTAATCATAACAAGAAAATGATACTTGCAATTCAAATTTTCAACAAAGAGATAGGATGACAGCTATCTGATATTAGACAAAAAGAATAATCATGAATAAAATATCCAAGTACAAGTATAGAATAGATTGAAGATGTAATCTAAACATATAATGGCAAAAGAGATTGTATTAATTGACAAGAAAATGAGAATCTTGAGTACAAAAGTGTCTCAGAGCCTCTAAAGTTGAAATCTTGTTCTACAGAAGTCACATGCTTTATAGCCTTTACAAAATTATTCTAGATCCTGAAAAGCTGGATCGAATTTACTAAAAATAGACAGTTATAAATAATTGCTAGAAAATACAAAAATATCCTATTTTGATGGTCAATCTCCATATCTCAACAAATCTTCCCGATCTTCGAACTCTTTGACATCTGTAGTAGAAACTGAAGGATAATTCAAACTTTCCATTTGGCAGACAAGTGACCTTTAACCAAAATAGGTATAAAATGTGATCTTATTCACCTCACTGGCACCTCCGAAACTGAAATAGAACCTTAATATTGATTCCCTTAATTATCATTTAGCATTATAAATCATCCTTGAGGTGCTTGGATCAGCAAAAGTCAGATTTATGCAAAAATATGCTTCTCTACTATGTGTGCACTTTTGATGGCTAGTAGAGGCAAAATTCGATCCTGTTAGCTATCGAAAGCTCTATTTTCAGTGGTTAATGAATAGTTGAAGTGTTCTCCTAAGCCACCTAAAAGCATGTTTTAATATTTAACCAAAATTGCAACCATCACGCTTTACCCTAATGCTTTAAAGCCTCAATGTCGCTCTTCAGGTGTCTCTGCAACTTGAATAGGGTTTGTGATAGAGGTAGAATCATAGGATGTCTCTTGATCATAAATATTCATGTCTACCTCTGCTAGGGTTTCTAGCTTATGATGTGCTTGAGACTGAGGGTTTGAATTCTTTGTTTGTGATTTTGACAGCCTGATTTTCCTGTAGAGCTTGGTGTTGTCCTTCATCAACCTAAGATTTATTTCTTCAAACTTAGTATACGTCCCTTTTAGTTCTTGAAGAGAGTAATATAATTCAGCATTTTGTTTAGTTAATTTCTCATTGGTTCTTTTAATTTCCCTCTCCATAAATTCTAATTCATACACTTGCCTTAGCATTTGGTTGATCTTCCAGTATCTGGGTTCCTTTGGATTTCTAGATGAAGCCTCCGCCACTTGTTGACCTTGATCATACTTTGGTGTAGGAGAGGGAAGATCCTCATGCCCTGCTGCAACTTGGTTTGATAGGTCATCTCCTTGCTCTTCTTCATCATCAGAATTAGTGTATGAAAGGTTGAGGACATTCTTGTCTTGTGAATAAGCCTCTTCTTTCTATGTCTTCTTATTGAAATATAGATTCCTTTTGGCCTTCTTAGTCTTAGAATATGGAGAGGTTTGATCAACTACAATTGGAGAGATGGATCTCCTATTCCTCTTTCCACTTCTGGGAGTGGAAGAATTCTTTGAAGAAGACTTATTTTTGTCCTCTGGTTGTAGCTCTATTTAAAATTCATTCCAGAACAAGAAGTATTCCCAGGAAATGTTCCTCCTTTGCAATAGCTCAAAAACAATTAGCTTGATCAAGCCATGATGGGATAGTCTACCTACAATTTTGGTTGGCTTGGATATGACTTGATGAGCCATCTTAGTCAAGATTTTGTAGAGGTAAAAAGGTAGATTCAAGGGGCTCCTTCTAGTGAAGTGATTCATTAATTTTAAATGATAGATCATTACCCTATTGTATCTTCCCTCATAGGTTATGTAGACCATAATTGACTTCAATAGGTGCTGCCATTTCTCCTCAAGAAAGGACGTAGGGATGCTCTTCTTCCATACAATACTTTTGTGCTCAGGTTTCAGGTAAGACCTAAATTCAACATTCTTTGTAACAGTGGTCTTAAACCAATTCTCTCCATTCCTTGGAAGCTCTATCACTTTAGCTATGAGAGATTCATCCACTTGGAATTGTTCCCTGCCAATTACTGCTTTCATGCCATCAAAAGTGAGAGCAAAGGCTTCTGCTACTTGCTGATGATATCCTTGGATTTTTTCACAAAAATTATAACAACCTGCATCCTTAAACAACTAGCATAGGTAACTGATATCACCTAGCTCTTTCCTTAGGGAAAATCCTCCTCTCTTCATTTTTTGAACTGTTTCTCTGTAGTTGCAATTTGAAAATTCAATCTTTGGGGAAGGTAACGCAACATGGGATTAAGGCAAATTGGCTCAATGAGACAAACACTAGGAAAGAGGAATGAATTAAGGGAATGCCCTAATTTTGAGGGATATAGTTATTACTTGAGAATTGAAAAGGGTAACGATTTTAGCTAATGAGACTTGTAAACTAGAAAGTGCAAGGAACGTGATCATATGAATTGGAATTACAACACTCGTAGTAATTAGATCACATATATGAGACAGGTGTAGGGTAAAGAGGGTTTGGGATTAGATAGGTCACCTCGAAGTTATAAAAACACCTCTTACCAAATCATAATTGACTACTTATCCAGTCTTTTCGGTGGATAATGGGAAATTATAGTGCTTTTATTTGACGGTTCCTGCATCTATAGGATGTGCTAAATGATTGAATATTCCTGTGATTTTGGTGGCTAAAATAGCCCCAAATTTCATTTTTAAGCTACCGAAAGATAGGATTTTCAATGGCTAATGAACAGTTGAAATGTTCGCCTAAGCCAACAAAACCTGAGCTTTGATTTTTTTTTTTAGAAAAACAGAGTCCAATGTGTTTCAGACTTCATTAAATACCAAAATCTCTCACAATGAGCCTTCAAATTTTCAAAAATGTTTTTTGAATTCTTATCACTACATAAAATAAATTGTCTAAGTCTAATTTATTTGAGGAGATAACATAACTACTAACACATGTTTGTTAATTTTGAAACCTGACCTTCTGTCTTATTAGAAAACAAGATCATAGAGCAATAATAATAAACAATATGCAAATGTTAAAAACATAAGCATACAACAAGAGAGACACCAATATAACATGGTTCACCCAAGATGGTCTATGTCCACATAGAAATTTCCAGTCCCGTATTATTATATCATCTAGGAAAATGAAGGGATACAACCTATAGCACTCCCACTACACTTCCTCTTCACTCTCTCACACTCTCTCTCTCTCTCATAATCACATAGATCATTTTACAATGCTACATTACAATACAAAGTCATATTACAATGTCTTCCTTTATAAAAGGAATACCATGGGAGAATACCACAGGCTTCCCAAAAATGTGGCTCCGTAAATCACCCATTATGGACCAAGTCATGAATATGAAATTACAACATTTTACAAGTCATTATTTCCTAAACTTTTTCTATTGGGATGCTGCCCCTAAACCCCTTCCAGGGGGTCTCCCAAAATAGTCCACCCCCCCCAATAGATCCCCCTGATGACTACAGTGGGGGGTAAATCCACCCCACACCACCACCGGTCGAGTGCTGGGATCCAAACATAGCTAAAACAATAACATCTCTGAATCGGGAAGGTTAGGATCCACAACCAACAATCTCCCACTTGGAGGTTGATCACAACAACGCCATCGCTGCTGCACTTGTTAGACTATGCTCCGAACCTTGGACCTGGAAAATTTCTCATATTCACCTTAACGCTTGAATTCCAATATAAACCAAGCCGGAAATCAATTTCTCTCTAGTTGCTACCTTTTTCAACATGTCTGCAAGATTCTTGCTAGTATGTATCTTTTCCAACTTTAACAATTCATCTTCCATAACAGATCTTATTAAATGGTACCCGAGATTTATATGTTTAGTATTAGAATGGAAGGTTGAGTTCTTTGCAAGATGAATGAAACTCTGGTTGTCACTATACAAACTTCTATTCTATTTCCTCTCACCCAGTTTCTCCATGAACCTTTGGAACCAAATCATCTCTTTACTAGCCTCTATAGAAGCAACATACTATCCTTCCATTGTTGAAAGTAAAACAACCTTTTGCATTTTCAAAATCCAACTTATTGTTATTCCACCTACAATAAAATCATACCATGTGGTGTTCCTCATGTTGTCTTTATCACCTTCCATATTTGCATCAAAATATCCCTATAGAAAAGTGTCTAAACCTCCAAAACATAATGTGTGAGATGTAGTACCTCTCAAATACCTGAGAATCAACTGTATTTCACTCCAATTCTCTTTACCTATATTGTTCATATACCTCCCCACAACTCCCATTGCATGTGCCATATCTGGTCTTATGCACACCATGTCATACATCAAGGTACCAATTGTTGATGAATAAGGAATCTTGGACATGTATTTTATCTCCTCCTGTGTCTTGGGACACATCTCCTTCCTAAGTTTGAAATGGTTGGACAAAGGTGTTCTAACTAGTTTTTCATTCTACATTCTAAACCTTTCTAACACCTTTTCTATGTACTCACCCTGAGACAATGTCAATTTGTTAATTTTCCTATCTCTTGTTATTCTCATACCAAGGATTTGCTTTGTAGCACCCAAATTCTTCATCGTAAATGATTTAGCTGGTTTTTTTTTAGCACATTTATATATTGCATGTCAGACCCTACAACAAGCATGTCATCCAAAAACAATAACAAGATAATATATCTTCCATTGTATATCCTCTTGAAATAAACACAGTGGTTATAATGACATCTACTATAACCATGTTCTGTCATAAACTTATAAAATTTCAAATACCATTGTCTTGGAGCTTGCTTCAATCCATTCAAGCTCTTCTTCAACTTGCAAACCAAATTATCCTTCCCTTTGACCTCATAGCTCTATGGTTGTTGCATATAAATCTATTCCTCCAAATCCTCATGGAGAAAGAATGTTTTTACGTCTAGTTGTTCAAGATGCAAATCTTTGTTGGGTGCTAGAAATGACCCTTTTTGCTTACTTCTATTCAACTTGTTTTCCCTTTTTTTTCCTTTCATTTACAATCAATTCATTATCTTTCCCAAAAACAGGCATGGCTTCGAACATGTATAATTCATTTGTATCTTGTTACATTAAGTCTTAGAAATGCTTGTGATTCTAGATTTTATTCCTCGTAATGATGACTTGTGATGAATTTATGAAAAGTAAGTGAAGGCCTGAGGAAATCTAGGACAATAAGCTTGTTGATACATGTGGGAACCGAAGTACTTGGAAAAATTTACAGATATTTTGGGATCGATTTGCATCATTGCTGAAATATCTCAGGCTATTGAACCCCCATGTGGCCAACTGAGACTCGTTCAATGTTGATCAATTCCAGTCATAAAGGTGCAATTGATTATGGAACATAATTTATTTTAATGTAACAATCATTATAATTGTTTCTATTTTATGAATTGTATATTCAACATCCTGAAGAGCGAAGATCTTCATGGATTCTTGAATTAAGGAACCTGAACAGTCTTGTCTCAGTATATATTGGAACACAATATGCTACAGAAGGTTAGGATTATATTGGGAGAACTTATAGCAGCAGTGAAGAAAATTGTAATTGAGTTCCATTTGTCAATGAAAGAAACAAAATTTTCTTGATTATTGCATATTAAGTTTTGAGAGATTGTAATGGCATATCTGTTAGAAGTTTAGGGCCCGCCTTCTCCCAGAGGTGCCAAGATTAGTTATTTTTTTCTTTAATTCTCAATTCTGTATGGTGTGAAATTGCAATTAGATCACTTTCAACTTGTTGCAACAATTTGGTTAATTGCAATAAGAATTTAATTGACTAAGTATTCATTTTGCTTGATTGAATGGTGTGAATGTTAAGAATAGGATTTCCTTTTACTACTTAATTGCTGAAATAGTTTACTAGGTAGTGTAATATTTCTATCTGCAAGTGTGTTGATTAGCATTTCTATCACAGTTGTACTCTGCTACTTCGGATTTCCATTGTTAATTTCTTTCTTGAAATATCAAACAGGTAGATTACACATGGAATTACAAAGTAGAAGAAGAGTTGATTCCTTTTATGATTGAATACTGCAAGTATGATTTAAATTCTTTCATGATGGTGTTTTAGGATTTAACTTGTTGCAAAAACAATATAGCTAAAATATTCTTGAGTATTAATCATGTAGTTGATAACATAGAAGGGGTGTGATTTTTCTTAATCTTTAATGGTATGTGTTTATTGAAGTTAGATTGAGCAGTTAACAGAGAATAGATTAGCAATTAGATAGATTGGGTATCTTTCGTTTATTAATAGGTTACTGAATTGTTTACACATATACTTTTCTTAATTACCTTTGAAATAACAATACTTCCTTGGGTTGACAATTTATATTGAGTACTCTATTTATTAACTCCAAATTAATGAGCAATAATAGTGACCAAGAATCCTTTACCGCCACTAGACTTAAAATAGTTCTAATTGAAGTTACTTTAAGAATAGGATAAAATATTTCATCAAAGTCTGTACCTTTCTTTTGTGCAAACCATTTTACAACAATCCTAGCCTTATACTGCGTATTTCCTCCTTATTCCTTCAACTTGTAAACCCATTTATTCTACAATGCTCTTTTACCTATAGGCAATTGAACCAAATCCCAAGTCTAGTTTCTTAACAATGTGTCCATCTCCTCATTCATTCCTTGCTACCAATTCATTCTAGTTCCCACCTGCATTGCATCTTCATAACATTCTGGTTCACCAGAATTAGTCATCAATAAATAATAGAGTGAAAGAGAGAATCGTTCAGGGGTCTATTGAACCTGGCAGATATTTTTTACATTTGCAGGAGTTTTAGGTACCTGTTGTTGTTCTTGATTTTCTGGTACCTTTGGAACATCATTTTCTTTGATTTAATCAAGAACTGTGTACGCTGTGTTAGTTTTTTCTAATCTATTCAATTGATTAGGATCTTTATATGAAATAATAACAAGAACAGTAAGATATCCAAGATGCATAATATAGAAAAGATACACAAGACACAAAGATTTTCCTCGGGAAAACCATAAAGGAGAAAACCCTGTAAACTTCCTCAGAATATTTTTTCTACTATGATAATATCACATGATGGAAAACCCAATAATAAGAAGTCTTCTCTCTCTCTCTCTCTCCCTCCTTTTCCTTATAACTCTCCTCATGTGCACTTTAGATATTGTGAGTGTGTGTCCAAATAGGGAGGGTGTCTCCCTATTTATATTGTTTCGATGAGTGACTTACTCAATGAACTAGGTCTGTCAGGTAACCTCTTTGGGGATGACCTACTTAGAAATACTCATAAATACATTTTACTTTATTTATCTTAGGTACTATTTCCCCAACTTACAATGGAGAGTTTACCTCAATGATCATACATAATAATGACCTCCTGAAAAGAATGAAACACATATCTGATGGGGGTACAACTATATATAATGATAATATACATCAGAATATCTTTCGAAGATACAAATACAAAATCATTGTGTTTTTTTCCTCTTTCTTTCCCTGAAGTGGATCTTTGTACACAACCCTTTCATTGAATACTACATCTCTACTCCAAATGATTTTGTGATTTTCATAATCCTGTAAGTGATAACCAAAATAATCAATCTTGTATCCAATAAAGCTGCATTTCTCGGATTTAGCCTTAAGCTTTGTTCTATTTTATTTATTAATATGGACAAATGCTTCACAACTAAAAGTTCTTAGAAATGAGTAGTTTACCTTTTTACAAGTCCATGATCCTATGGAATTCCACCATCCGAAGGAGAAACCATCAGTGTATTGTCCCCTGCAACGTAAGGTGAAGGATCCATGTTAGGGGAAGAAGGATAACAGGGAGCATCTATAGTCATGTCTTACTCTTGAATAGTTATCAATCCATGATGTACTGGTCTTTTAACACAAATAAGAAGTTGGTTCTAATGTAGGCAATTTACTTGGTACCAAAACACTCTGAATCTTTTTATCATTCTAGCTAGATGCCTATTTTTTATGTGTCTAGGTAGGCCTGTGAGTTTTTCTTGGTTTTGTAAGTATGTTGGACAAAAGATTTCTCTTAGTGTCAAATCTCTGAATATACTATGTAATACATGTTCTAATTAATAAAATTACTCTTTCTTACAAAAAAGAAAATCTTTCGAAGTTACAAATACAACAACACTCCCTCTTAACTAGGACGGTATTCTCTCGCCACAATCATCAACACATTTTGTCACGTCATAATCATGGATTCATAATCATCGTTTCTTCCATAGTCCTCTTCTTATCGATCAGTGAATAGCGACATCTATCAGATCTATCTATCATCATAATTTTCTACAAGGACAACCACGTTTCATTTTGGGTGTAGACCTATCCCTCATCTAGGTTTTAATCATATCCACAAACATGCCATCACTTAGGTACATCCCAATAACATTCATTACATTGCTAGTGAAATCACCTGTGTCTCTTACCATCATATATAGATCATCTCATCATCAGACACAGAGAACAACCCAGATGCATAGACCACTTACGTTCTACCAACATAATAGTATGCTAGGACTCATTACATCACAAAGACAACTTGCATATTCCACTATGAAAGAATATCCTAGGATAAGATCAAGTGCATTATGTATCTTCATGGTCAACTCACATTCTACAAAAATAGGAGCACACTAGGACTCATTATATCACCAAGACAACCTATGTATTCCATTATGCGAGAATCAACTAGGTGCACACCAAGTTCTTGGTGACCGATCATATCCAAAATGGGAACACACATAAGGACTAATTACGTTCAACAACAACCTGCGTACCATTCTAGGACTGATTACATCCAAAAACAACCTCCCAAGATTCATTACATCCAAGGATAACCTGCATACCATGCCAGGACTGATTACATCTGAGGACAACCTGACACAACTAATTACATTTGAGAACAATCTATGTACCATACCAAGACATTTACATTAAAATACAATCTATATACCTTCCCATGTGATATCTAATGCATCTATGTATTTTGGTCTCTCATCATATCTAGCATGCAAACACACTGGGACTAATTATGTCACCAAGAAAACTTGCGTCTCCGACCATGCTAGAACTTGTCACTCCCTCTTTCTAGGGATCTCGTTTTGGTTCACACCAAGTCTTTTTCTGAAGTGCTTGAACTTCACTATGGATAGTGGCTTGATCAATACATAGGATATATTCTCATCTATCACCATGTACTGGAGCCTCACTACTCCTCTCTACACAATATCCTGGATATAGTGGTACTTCATCTCTACAGTGCTTTGACTTGTCATGGAACATTGGGTTCTTCAACAACTTCTCGCAAATCTGGTTGTCATAAAAGGTACAAGTTTCCTCTAACTAGAGATCAAACAAATTAGACAGTGGATTTCATAGCCATAATGTCACACAATTGGACAAGTAAGTTGCAGCATACTCTACCTATGTTGTACTCAGCGCTATGTAGGATTGCTTCCTGCTAAACCAGGAGATTATATTGGATCCCAAACTGAAGCATCACCCCAAATTTCTATTCCTAATAGTAGAACTACCTTCCCAATCTCAATCAACATAACTGTGTTGTTTAATCCTATGATTCACGTCATACTTGAGCCCATACTCAATTGTACCCTTCAAGTACCTCAATACATGCTTTACAACAACTAGGTGAACATGTATCGTATCTATTAAGAACTGGATTTGGGTTTTCACAGTAAATCATATGTCAGGTCTCATATTTTTTAAGTACATCAATGAACTAATCATATAACGATACATCATGGCATCAATTGTGTATGATGAAGCATCACAGAGTAGCTTCAAGTTCGATGGCATAGGTGTGGCTATAATCTTGCAGTCTAGAATTTTGAATATGTTTAGAATCTCCAATATATACTTACCTTGACCAAGGAAAATACCATCTGCACTCTACCACACCTCAATTCCTAAGAAGTAGTGCATTATCCCTAGGTCTTTCATCTCAAACCCAATGGCAAGTCTCCTCTTTTTATCTATAATGAGTTCGTTCTTTCCTATCACAAACACGTCATAAACATATAGAAAGAGCATCATGGGTCTTCTTCCATCAACATTGAATTAAAGTTTGGGATCCTATTTACTCTTGGTAAATCCTAAGCTCATCGTGAATTTGTCCATCCTTGTTGAAATATTGTAACTTCAAAGGATATTCTAAATGTATTTTACTGATGTAACCTAAGGGATATTGTATTATTCCTACGGTGAGGTGTTGCTAATGTATTTGTTCTTCATAGAGTCTTGAGGTAAATCCTCCATTGTAATTTGGGTCATTAGTACCCTAATGAATAATATAATATATTGTTTTGAGTCTTCCTAGGTGAAGTCAGCCTAGACAAATTAGTGGGGCCGACTTGTTTAGGGTAAAAGTCAGTTGGATCAGTTTGTATAAACAAGAGAGTTATGATTATTATTTGGATACAAAATCACTCACTTGAGTAGCACATAGGATAGAGAGAGACAGAATAGAAGGAGGAGAATACCTATTTTTGGGTTATATATTATACATCTTATACAGAGGAAGTTTTGGCTGGGTTTTCTTCCCCTTGAGGGTTTCCCAGGATAAATATTGTTTCTATATTGTGATTGTGTTTCTTTTAGTGATTATGCATATTCTACTTCTGATATTTTGAACACTAATAATATCTATTCTAGCATATGAAATCTTAACATGGTATCAGAGCTAGCCTGAATAGGACAACTTTCACAAGCTGAAACTCCCTCTCCTCCCTCTCTAGAAGAATTAGGGTTTCTGTAAAAGTTGGAGTTTTGAAGATATACTTACATAGAAAGTTGTGCCTCCCTGGAGCACATATATTGAGCTCAGGATCAAATTTTTTGGGTGCTTGAACCTCCTAGAAAGACAAAGCCTAGTTTTTCCCTGAACTAGAAAATTGTAGAAAACCAAAACCAGAAATTCTGCAAAGATATGACCTCGCAAGTAGGATTTAAAGGGTCAAGATTTTGGATCTCCATAAATCACTTGGACCAACCAAATCACCTCATTCAAGTGCATATACTAGTAAGGTAAACCTCCTATTTTGAGAAATTTCATTTTTTAGTGACCTACTGGACAAGATGGCCCCAAGCACTATGCTTGAGGACAAATTGGAAGGCATAGAAAACTTCCTAGATTGGAAGTAGAGGATTCTCATTCTAAAAGAGAATAGGATTGAGAAGTACATCAAGGATGAGAATGCATATCCTAAAGAAGATGATGAAAAGGAGATTCTATTCAATATTACTTCACAAGGGTCTCCAAGTTTAGAGAACAACTAAGTGCTATTGGAGACACCCTTGATGAGGATGAACTAGTTATGACTACTCTCAATGGTCTCACTAGACCTTGCGATTCATTCATTTAGACTCTGTGTGAAAAAAAAAGAAAGTATGAAGTTTGACATAGTATGGGATTATTGCATACAAGAAGAAGCTAGAGTAGCCAACAGAGAAGCTCTACTTAGAGAAGACGATCAGGCTCTAGCCACCCATACTAAAGAATGGAAGAAATCAAAATTCAAGAAGAGTAACAATAATCCTTGAAAGAAGAAATTCAGAACAATAAGAAGGTGTTGTTCAGGATTAAGCACCCTTGTAACCTAGGGTTTGGGGTTACCAACTTACTACTAACCTTGCAGACAATCAACTTTAATAGAGAACAGAAAGGAAATATGAAGAAAGTCTTGACTTACTTGATTACCGATAGTTGATCCAAGATTGATCTTCTTACGTTCCTCTTCTCTCCAAAGCTTCCAGGGATGCACCTCCTTCACATGTAAAGAGAAAATTCTCCAAGTAATATCTCATGCGTGTATATATAAGAGGTTAGATAAACAATATGTCTAGTATATAATCAAATATATTCATTAACCATAATACATGAAAGAGACTCAACACAATGTTGGAAGAAGAATTCTCTTTATTAACAATCAGTGAATGAGATAAGAGTACAACCAAACTTCTGAGACAAGGAATCCTCTACAACCAAAGGACTTTGAGTTTTGCAGCTGCAATACTTCTGAAGATATACCACCAGCATACTTTGCTCTCCAAACTTGATTGATTAATGCCCTCCCCAAGGCCTCTATTTATAATTTCGGAAATAGAGTGGTTTCAAAGGTTGAGGAGTTTGAAACAGTTAGGATAGTTAATGATTAAGGCCCAACTAATATCCATTAATCATATTTTATATTTTTAATGTCGAATCAAGATGCACGCAACTATTAATATAGGCAAGCCGTGTATGAAATGCGAGTTTCTTAAAGGAAACCAACGTACACTTATGTACACGGGTTGCAATGTAGATAGTCACGTACAGTATGCGAGTTGTCAATGGAAATAGTCATGTATATACACAAGTTGCAATGGAGATAGTCATGTATTCAACTCAACACTTATAAAAATAATATGGCAAGCTAGTTCAAAGGTAAATGCATCCCAAGTCATGCCCATCTATAGTGTTTTGGAAAACTTCAATCCTCAGATGTCCTTTTGTGTACCAACATAAGGAATGTTGGCACTTGGACGAAGAAGTAACATTTGGGTTGATAACAGATGCCCCCTATTGTGTGAGGTCAGAGGGAAATGATGGCGAAAATACATTATAATCATTATCTCAGAGAAATTAGAAGTCCAATGGAGCAGAGGTAGTACCTGAAACAAATACATAATAATGTCATATACAAAGTCATATCTGAGGATGCTATGTTCAATATACTAGAAAACTAACTCCTTTACAATATTTGAGTACATCATATGGTATAGGTATAAGACCACATATATTAAAAATATGGATCGAAGCCACAATATACGATAATGATGAGTCTTCAAATATTTGGAAGCTGCGTAAGTGACCACAACATTATCTTGCGCAACTTAGTCCATAGATATGAACCTAAGGTATTTGTTAAAAATCCCAGAGAACTACTACAATCCAAGCCATGTGAATAGATGTTATTGGAGTCCAACATGGATATGATTCAATAGATTATTAACCGATAGGTGATAATTGACAACTGAAGCAAGGAATTCACCAATAATGAAAGTAAATCCTAATGTACGATTGTCAAAACCTCTAGGTCTTCAGCATCAGGAAGTGCTAAGGTGGAACCATACTGTGATGAGGAAGGCAGTAGATCCTCCAACAGATCATAAGAGTGACTAGGAACTGGGTAAAGGAAGGGAAATGCAAGTAAT
Organism: Pseudotsuga menziesii; assembly: GCA_001517045.1. NCBI lineage: Eukaryota > Viridiplantae > Streptophyta > Pinopsida > Pinales > Pinaceae > Pseudotsuga > Pseudotsuga menziesii. The sequence continues at coordinate 837,724 of LPNX010557620.1, forward strand.
AATAGATAATACAATGATGGAATCATGATATAGATTAGATATAGGGTTAAATCCTTGAATAGTGAGCACAAAACAAAGATGACCCAAGGAAGCTTTTAACTTTGCAGATAGTACAACTAGACTTGTCTGTCATGTAGGAGACATGATCAGATTCCCCAGGTATAACTGACAAGAGGAGGAGTAAGAAACTCGAAGTAATAGCTGAGCTAAAAGTGAACACTGAGACATGAGTATCAAAAAAGACAGAGAGTGCTATGTTCAAGGAAGACATGCTGCCACCGACTAAGAACCAAAAGAAAACTTCTTCCTTATGTTCCCTGTTAAATTTTAACGAGTCTAGGAAAGTTAACTCAAGTCTCTCTTCATTTTTTGACAATCTTGAAGAGAAGAGGGAATAATGCTTGATAGTATCACTGATTCATGGATTTTATGAGCTCAAACTAGTACATGCTCACTTAGTGTTTTCATGTTTAGAGAGTCTGAAAACTCCGAAGAAGACTCCAGGGGGGTCATTTTTCGTCTAATTTAGTCTCCTGAGGCCGAAAAAGTATAAAACATACCACATAAGAACTCCCTTAACTCCCGTAGAAGAAAAGGTGAACCTTTTTCGTACTTAGTCAGGGAGGTCCGAAAAAGGTTAAATTACCACCTACCCAACGCTCCTTCGAGAGCAGCATATAGCTTGAGTTTTACGAGTGTGAAGGAAAGCAAGATCACTCGGAAAGATCCATTTGAGTACGAGAAATGGGGCTTACAACAATAAACTTGATGCTTTGTTCTTGTTGTTTAACGAGGGTGACAAAGACATGAAGTACACTCGGAATCTTTTTCATGTTTAGGTCCAGAGCATGAAAAAGAGAAAACTGAGCTCATACCGGGTGTTCTTTTTCCATAATATTAGTCCCTCTGGTCCAGAAAAGTGATAAACCTATACCTGAGAATACTCTTCTCAATTCCGTAGAAAAGAGAGTGATCATTTCTCATATTATTCCACATGGTCCGAGAAAGAGATAAACTACCACCAATGCGGATTCCCATTCACATATTCTTAACGAGCTTGAATGGACAAGTTTACTCGGTATTCAAGTCTGTTTTAAGGAGTTAAACCCGGGCCTAAAGAAACTCCATAAGGGTGGGGATTCTTATAAAGGGATAGCTTGTAAAAAGAGACCAAAATGAGGCTCAATTTGGCATGAAAAATAGCTAAGAAGAATCCCCTGAACCTATGACAACTGCAGCATGAGTATCGAAAGACAATAAGTAGGTTCTAAATGAGGATACTCATGGGAGGAAAGTCCTATCCACAGAAGAACAATGGTATAAACAAGGAACTAATGGTTAAAGATACCATAGTCCGTGGTCAAAGTGTTAATGCTAGGATTAAGATGGATTAGGTATAAATGCAGAATGCATGTGAAATGACAAAAAAAACCATCCTATATGAGTGAAAAAACAACTTTAAACGACCATAAACCTGTGACATGGAAGAAAAGATATGGCACTAGTTTGATTTTATATATAAAAAATATGAATTGTAGGGAAAAACCCCACTTTGAAAATAATTTTTCTATAAATAGTTCAAAATATAAATAAAAAACTCACCATTTGATTTTTATCCAAAATAGACAAGTTTTACCTCTACCTTTGATTGCTCGCTGTGGACAACTCAGTGGAAAATTATCGAAACCACAAGTGCCAGGTAAAACTACACTCCATGCTCTTTCATTTGATCCAAGCAAATTTCAATTTTGGGCCCAAATTTTATATTTTCCAATGCTCTCAAAGCATGAACGTTGTGTACGCAGGTATGGTATATCAACAGCCATGTACACACGTTTTGTATGTGGGTTTCCCGAAGGAAAGTTGCGTACAGTATGTGACTTGTGCAAAGGACAGTCGCGTACACTGCATGAGGTAGAAAAAGATTGTATAGGGTCAAAAAATCAAATTTTTATATGAATCTAATGGTTTGAAATGGCTTGTTTATTAGATTGAAATATGGTGCTTGAGTGGAGGGAGAGGGAACATGAAGAAATGGACCAAGAAGCTCTACAAGATTCCCCCACGGTAAATGTTTTACGAAAAAGTGGGTTATTGAAATTCTTCTGTACCTCACCTATGCGGTCAAATGTCTGCCTATTAGAGTTTTCGATAAACTATTGGGATCACGATCTTGGTATGTTTGACCTTCAAGGTGAGTTTCTAGAGGTTACTTCGGAAGATGTCTATTTTATTTATGGTTTATCACAATGGGGAGGTCCAGTGAACTTGGAAGGTATCGATAGAGGTGATGATATTCTAAGTGTACATAACTACATAGATATATACTGTGAGTGTAGCACTCAAAAGAGGGGTAGCTACATCCCTATTGTTCATATTCGCAACTTTCCTTTATATGTATTGGTAAGCACTATAGTGAGGGTTGTAGGGTCATCATCACTTCACCTTGCAACTTGGAACCAAATGAGACTTGCAGTGGACTGTATATAGGGAGCTCTATATGAATGGTGTTCGAGAGTGATCTTGATAACGAGGAAACAACTCTTTGAATGCAAAAGAGGCAAGCAAATTTTTTTTGGTTATTCCAACATATTGGTAGCCTTTTTCTTTGAGAGGGTGCTAGGTTTGAGTCCTGTAGTACCATTTCCATTTCGTTCTCCCTGTCAGCCTAGACTGAGTAGGTGGGGAGAGATCTTCCTCTCCCAGGGAGGCGGTGGATCGATCCAAAGTGTATACGACGATGACTTCTAATTTTGGTGGGAACGATAGTTACCATCCTTGGAGCAGTTTCCATATTTTGGGTTAGATTTTTGAGGTGATACTAACCTTGTCCTCCCTCCTGGAGGAGGATGGGGAGAGTCAGGTATTTTTGTTTTCGAAATTTCAAAATTTTTATGAATTTTAATTATAAAAATATATACATATGTATAATAGTTTTAATCCTTTTCAAATGTCAAAATGTAGATATTGGACTAGTCCACCCTGCTAGGCATCCACGCGTGTATGTGCATCCTGTGTTGGGAGAGGACCAGGGTTTGATTAGGGTTATTGAGGGAAAGTTGGCCATGCTTACCCAGATAGTACCTACCTTACGCATTGATCATATCCTTGCCATCATGCAGGAGCTAGTGGTCGGTATATCACCTGTCTAGATACGACTTATGAGGTAGGTAGCGAGAGAAGTACTTGTGTATATTGATGCTGTTTAGGTTGCTGAAGCCGAGGAGGATGAAGAAGCCCAAGCGCAAGGTGATCAGGATGATTGGGGGGACCAGGGTGGTCAAGCTTAGACTTAGGAGCATTTTATGCACTTTGATCCATGTTATGTATATTTTTTGTATATTATACAGTTATGACTGGATTTGAGGATTATAATCTTGACCTATCTATATGAACAGATATTCATATATATATATATATACATATATGTATATATATATATATGTATATATATATGTATATATATATATATATATGTATATATATATAGATATATATATACATATATACATATATACATATAT
>LPNX010557620.1:842572-882180 GCA_001517045.1 Pseudotsuga menziesii
CCATACTTGATAAGCTCGATTGAGATGGGAAACCACCAGCTGAGAGTCAAGTCGGACTTCCAGCTAAGTGATACCACGTGACAAAGCATCCCATGAAAGCTCAATGATAGTACTATATTCAACCACGTTATTGGTAGCAGGACCTAAGCAAGCACCTCTCTAGGCAACTAATTGTCTTGAGGGCGAGTAAATGACCCATGCAGCTAAAGCCAAATTACAAGTGTGGCGACTGGCGCCATCAGAGAAACCTACGAACCACTCGAAAGACATATGTAACAACTAGAAGATGATATAAAGACACAAACCAATGAACTATTGTACATAAATACATATAATAAAATACAGGAAAAAGTGCTAAGCCTAAGCATAGTACTTTTTCAAGTAGAGCCCATTTCTAGGCTCAGGAAGCTTATTCCCCTGGAAATATGTCAATTCATATGCACCCTTCTTCAATACCTTTGACATGATGTAAGGTCCTAACCACATAGGCATGAGCTTTCCTACCCCCAGGTGTTCTTTGTCTTGATCCCAGAGCAAGACAAGCTCCCCTTCAGAAAAAATCCAAGGCTTGACCGATTTATTGTGTTGGATTTTTACCCTATTTTTATGAGCTTCATTTGCTGTCAGCGCATCTCTACGCTGCCCATGTAGATGTTCTAAATGTAATGAACGTTCTTCCATCTTAGTCTTATCAGGTAACACATGAATATAAATCTTTAAGGACGAGATTTCGCATTCGACCGGGGTAACTGCTTCCACTCCATGATTGAGTTGGAAAGGAGAAAAACCTGTAGCAGTTTTCACATTGGTATGATATGCCCAAAGTGTAGGATACAACATGATGTGCCAGTTGGAATGGGCTGCATTAATAGTAGGTTTGAGAATAGTCTTCAAAGTTTTATTTACAACCTCGACTTGACCATTTTCTTGAGGATAGAATGAAGATGAATGTTCTTGTCTAAACCTGAGCATAGTGGTCAATTCAGTCATCATACGATTTTGGAAATGACTTCCATGGTCAGTGACAATCTCTTTAGGGATACCGAATCGTGTGATAATTTGGTTGAAAATGAAAAAATATGCAGTTTACCTGTCAGCTTTAAAGGTGGGCATTTCCTCTTCCTACTTTGTGAAATAATCTACAGCGACAATGATATGTTTGTGCCCCCTAGCTGAGACTAGGTTGCACATCACGTAATATATCCCCCATTTCATGAAGGGGCCCACTGAGACGACGGGAAATAATGGAGCGGGATGTGACTGCATCTTTCTAGTGTAAAGCTGACAAGGATGACAATGCTTCAAGGCTTCCACACAATCTTTAAAGATCATGGGACAGAAATAATTGGCTCGTAAGATCTTCTGGGCTATTGCTAACCCATATAAATGACCCCCACACGCTCCACTATGGGCATCATTTAGGACAGTCTCTGCTTCTTCGTGGGTAAGACATCGACGCAAAATGCAATCTACCCCCCTATGATATAAAGTATCTCCAATAATGAGGTAGTTCTTGGCATGTACGCGAAGTTTACGCCGCTCTTCCTGCGAGAAGGCTACAGGGTACTTCAAATTCTAGAGATAGATAAGTATATATCCGTACTAGGGGTTAGAGGTGGAAATAAAAAAGATATGCTCATATGGGAATGAGTCTTCTTCAATGGCTACATCTTCTTCTAGTGGAAATTCTGCAATGAGCTCAGCAAACACTAAGGGTTTTTTGAATTTGGCGGATTGAAAATCTAAGTCAAACTCTTCAAGAATGACTACCCATTTGTTGAATTTTCCTCCAACTATCCATCGGGACAAAACATATTGAAAAGGATTAACATCTGCCACTACCATCGTGGTCCTCAGTAAGATGTAGTGATGCAACCTCTGAACAACATACACAGCTGCCAAGGCCAACTTCTCGATGTGGGAATACCTAAGTTCAGGGCCGACTAAAGAAAGACTGAGATAGTAGATGGCATGCTCTTAGAGCTTATCATCCTCCTGGACTAGCACTACCCCTATGGTCGAATAAGATGCAGCTAGATACAATATAAAATCATGAGAGTAATCTGGCGGACGCAATATCGGTGCTGACAACAAAGCTTGTTTTAATGCCTCGAATGCAAGTTGTGCAATTTCATCCCATACAAATGGGGTCTCCTGTTTCAACATGCGCATGAAACCTTTAGTAATCTTGGCATAATTTACAATAAAAAGTCAAAGGAAATTGGACTTCCCCTATAGGCTTTGAATATTCCTGATAGAAAGAGGAGGAGGCAGATTTACGATGGCCTCAATTTTCAAAGGATCCACCTGAATGCCTTTGTTGGAAACAATGAATAAGAGTAGTCTCCCTGACTCGACATAGAAAACGCACTTGTGGGGATTCAAGCAAATTTTGTAGTATCTGCATCATTCAAAAATCAAACACAAGTGACCTGGGTGCACACTAGTGGAAAATGAGAGATTAGTGACTAGGAGACCAAAAATTTTGGTCACCACAGTTTTTTTCAAGGGATGAATGACCAAAATTGATAAATTTAAGTGAGCTAACTAAAAAAGACCAAGATAAATGACCACTTTTGGTCACATGAAAAAATTTAACTAAAAAATCCCAAGATAAATGACCAAATTTGGTCATGGGATATCTAGACTAAAAATGACCACATAACAATTGGTCATTATTTGGTTATTTTTAGTTGTGTCACTCCAGCAATGGAAAATTACAGTTTTGACAATGAATTTGTACAATTTACTAAATTCTAACATGACATATCAGGGGTCTCTGAATCCATATGTCGTGTTAGAATTTAGTAAATTCTAGACCCCTCATCTATCACAACTTAGCTATTGACACCAATTTAATTATCATGATAAAAAAACACTTGATACACTACTAAACTAGGAGTGGTTTTGAAACAATTTTTTAGGACAATAATTGAATTAGGTCTCTATTCTACCCATTTTTTTTCCTTTCATTTAATTATTATGTCTCTGCGCAACAAAGATATATATGAATAGATCAGTTTTATTAATCAATCTGTACTTTTGTTAAATTTTTCTTTCAAATTAATGTTAAACATTATAATCAAAGAAATAAATTTATTTTTTTTTAATTTTTAATTTTTAAAACATCTTATTGGCCAACCAACCGCTGACGTTTGAATTGTGAATTATGCCTCCAGCGTTGGCGGCGGGATGACGTTTATAGCGTTGGGTATTGGATTTTGGACCATGAGCAAGATAATATTTTCATATATTCTTCCATTAAAAGCATAATAAATGAAGGCGCCATTGATATTAGTAATTATCACGCCGAAATCTCACACACTTACCGAATTTCACTACTTGTACTACTATGGATACAACGCAATTTAATGGGGAAGAATAAGGCCGATGCCCCTCCTGCCTCCATTCCTTGCAATCCCTTGTACACATTTGTTCATGTCCAAAAATCCACATTTTAACCATTTCATTACTTTGTGAAATGTACCACGTGCCCTAACGCGGGTAATTAATGTAACACATCACAGCCTCAGGATTGGCAAGATTTTTCTTCCTTCCTCCATGAATTCTACTCATCATATCGTGATACCCATCATTGAATTATTGTTGTTTTAGCCGTGTTTCAGTGATTGATGGCTTAATTCAATTTTGCATGGAGGAATGGAAGACTAGTATTTGATTAGAGTAGACATGGGTCTTGTAAGTTGGTGAAGGTTTGAGTGAGAAATTTGTGCAAGAGTGGGAATATACCTTGATTTTGTAGTTTGAGTGAGGAGGAGAAATTGAAGTTGAGAAATGGTGACCTACGTAGAGTGTCAGTAGGGTTTGTGAAAGTGTCCCACACAATGCTTGAATTCTTGTTCTTCAAAGCAAAATTTCCATTGTCTTCCATAACAACAAAGATTGCCATTGTCTTCCATAACAACAAAAATGACACCACCATTCACAATGTTTGTCTGCCATAAGGTCTGGCCCTTTTCATCTTGCCATAAGGTTCCCATTTTTCTGCATAAAATCTTTGTTAAAATTGTATTTTTAAATTATTCAATTTATTATTTTTAATATAAAAATAATTCAACACTTTCTATTATCTAATATTTTCATTATAACATGATTTTGTAACGTTAATAAAAATATATTCAATACTTTCTATTGTCTAATATTTATATAATACGATTTTATAATTTTTATAATTAATATTTCTATTTTAAATAATACAAAATAACCTTTGTTAAATATTCTTTATCAATTTTTCTTTTCAAAAAGTAAATATATAAATTTAAAATATACCTAAAAAACATATTTTTAAAACTATATATATATATATATATATATCCAGATATAAATATTTTTATAACAATATTCTTTAACCTCAGATTTCTCTAATATCCATTCCTAAGTTATAATCAATGTATGTTTTGGAGTGTAAATTCCTTTCTTCAATGACACTTTAACTTTGCACTTAAAAAAAAAATTTAAATAATAATATTTTTCTATAAACTACCATGGATTTTTTTGGGGTCAGACTGGGGTCGAGGCTATGGGTCAGACTGGGATTGAGGAACTCAAAATTCCTTTCTTCAATGACACTTTAACTTTGCACTTAAAAAAAACAAATTAAATAATAATATTTTTCTATAAACTACCATGGATTTTTTTTGGGTCACATTGGGGTCGAGGCTATGGGTTAAACTGGATTGACGAAAAAGAAGTGGTCGAGAGCCAAAAGAGTGGAGATGGATAAGGACAAGGTGGAACAGAAGAGGTTGGAAATCCTTTTGTTTGGAAATTGGTACCATCTATGATCAGCAGCTTTCTATGGAGTTGAGGAATGAATTCGAGCAACTTCAAGGTGGAAATGCCCAGGAGAAGGATGTGGCTGCTTGGTTCATAGACAAAACCCCAGGATCCCAAATAGAAGCATACAAAGAAGAATATTTGAAGTTGCAGAACGAAGACGATTTTGACAAACTGGCTTGGATTGACGAGGAAGAGGCCGAGACAAAGGTGGATATCACAAAGGTAAGCCATTTGAGAAAATTAAGAAGTAAAGAATTAGAGGATCTAATTTCAGGAACTGATTATATCAATAGGTTATGGTCTCAACATGCTAAATTAAACCCCGGTACGGAATGGGAAAATCTGGATAGCAAAAATAGGGATTTTGGGTTTGATTCTGATTCTGATTCCGAAATTGAAAATGGGTTAAGTGTTACCAAGGGTTTAGATGGATCCGAGTATGATATATTGAGGAGTAATGATGATATTGATGTTAGAAGCAAGGAGATGTTGTTTCCCAGTCAGATTGAGTATTCAATGCTAACGGATGCAAATGCAGAGGAGCACTCGAATGCGGTTATACAGTTTATAGGGTTTCATCGAAATGGGCAGCTACTGCTCACGGCTGGGCTTGACAAGAATTTGAGGCTTTTCCAGATTGATGGGAAAAGGAACCCCAAAATCCAAAGTGTGTTTATTGAGATTTTTTCGATTCAAAAGGCTTCATTTTTTGCCGACGGGTCAATGGCAATTACTACAGGACGTAGGAAGTTATTTTATAGTTTTGATGTGGTGAAAGGTGCATTGGAGAGGATTAATTGTTTGATTGGTAGAGAGGAGAGGAGTTTGGAGAGCTTTGAGGTGTCACCGGATTCTAGCATGATTGCATTCCTTGGGAATGATAGGTATATATTGCTGGTTTCAACAAAGACGAAACAGGTGATTGGGACCTTGAAATGAATGGAACATCTCGAGCACTTTCTTTAGCTGATGATGGAAGACAGTTGTTGAGTTTGGGTGGAGATGGACAGGTATATCATTGGGATCTTCGAATGAGGAAATGCATTCACAGGGGGACTACTAAGGGCTGTGTTAGCAGCTCAGCTTTGAGCGTTTCTCCCAACAACAATATATTTGCTACCGGGTCAGACAGTGGGATTGTTAATATTTACAGGACTAAATTTCTTGGGGGTGTTAGAAAGGCCATGAAGGCCCTTACAAATCTTGTGACTGCAGTGGATAATTTGAAGTTCAATTGTTTGAGCAGAAGTGGAGGAGCATCTCGATTCTCGCCTGCCCCCCTCAGCTTTAATGACTCCACCTACTACCGCTACTCAATTAAAAACTTGGGTTGAGACACCTTTCAAATCAGGCCACTATATATATATATATATATATATATATATATATATATATATATATATATATATATATATATATATATATATATATATATATATATATATATATATATATATATATATATATATATATATATATATATATATATATATTGGCGACCACTGTAGCTTATGAAATCACTCAAATTCACTGCAGACAACAACAACAACAAATTGGTACTAGAAGGGCAGAATAGAGAGAGATCATTCGCCGACATATTTTTATTTTACAGAGTGAGTATTTTGGATTTATGAATTTGTCTTCTGTTATTACCATGTCTCTGGTTCTCATATTTTTTCACTCTATGGATATATAGTTTATGGTTGCATGCATATGTATATATATTATATATCCACTTTCCCTTCCCTTTTTGTATCTCTCTATAATCACACTTCTCTAGCTTTTCTAGTGTGGGCGGCATATTTGGCAGAGTCTGAGCTAAATCTCTGAACAACTTCGTTTAGGCCTGGCTTATTGTAAGATTTTTTGGTAGATTTGGAGGTTAGGGCATAGATATATATTGAAACCTGGGAGTCTACTCTTTTTATTTTTAAACCTGAAAAAAAATGTTTTTTACCATTGAATTAAAATTTAATGGCAGCTTCAGTAAGTACATATGGCCGTTTTGGGTTACCCTATAAAAAAATTTGATATTGGGGTGTCTTGGTAGTGAATTTTTTTCTTGGGTGAGGGAGTTGCGGGGTTTGTTGGATTTAGCATACTGAGAATATTTTCAGCTTGGTATTGTATGTGCTTGTCTATTTAGTAGCTTGGTAGCATTACATACATATACACGTGTGTTGTGCATTGTTTTTTTAATATTTTGTAATTTGGCCAAATTATTTATTATTTTAAATGCACCTTTTTAAACTCTAGAAATTGTTAGAGAGGCTTGGGGTTGAAGGTTATAATATAAATTACCAATTGATTTGAAGAGTTACTGGGCAACACATGGTACAAATAAGTTTGTTACTATCAGGTAAATGCATTTTATTACAGAAATTGGCTTTGTTTTAACTTCTTCACATGTTAATTCTTTATGGATCTTGAATCACATTCTCTCAACCACAGTATGTACATTATTAGAGGGAGGATTTTTGGTAGGATAGAAATGGCAATTGTACTATCTTTTGTTACATAAGATAATGGAATTGGGTGAGATAGATATGATATGTTATGATATGGAACATGGAACCTTTTGAATTGATATGATATGTTTGTTTCACCTGATCCATCAGTTAATAGAGGGTATTTTTATTGATATTTATCGAAGTGTACAGATGCTGAGATAAATCTTCAACTTAGCTAAAATATTTTGGCATTTTGGTTGTAAAATATATTAGCATGATTATTTTTTAATATACAATCTGAAGCTTAAGTTGCATTTGTCTGATTAAGCATATTGGTTTATTGCTAGAATCATGTAGAAAGATTGGTTGCGATGACTTGTTCTCATAGTGCTTTGGTAATGTTATTGATGGGTTTTACTGGATTGTGGAGTGATCTTTAAGTAGATATATGTTTCTTTAATTGCTTATAGCTCATATATGCAAGGTATTTTTGTAGATAGGTATGATATGCTTTGAATTATGTGTTTTTAAATGTTATGAAATAAAAATCACTTTGAAATGCACAGAACCATGGATATTTCAAATGTTGGCCATTGTTATTGAATTTATTGAATATCTTGATGATGTAACTTGGTTCAATCTTCAAGCATTTTCTCATATGTATGTGCTTTTTTGCTCGGCTCTACTTGAAACTTGTTAGTGGGTAGGTAGAACAAAGATAATTTACAATTCCTTTTCCACTAGTGACAGATAATGGGTGCCTAACATCAAATGGCATTTCCTGTATGCCTTATTGTTTGTTCTTAAATGACTAACACAGTAGTTAATGTTGAGCTTGGTGGGATAATTGTTTTCTTGTGTTATTATATTTTGATAACTTGCAAACATGTGGTTTCAAGTTATGTTGGTGAGGAAAAACTTTGTTGTGTTGACAGATAATTTAGCTTTGGCACAGACAAGCTTCAGTCTTGTGCTTTGAGTTCTTGAGTTGAGTTTGGAACACTGTTTGTCTGCTAAACAAGAATGAGCATGCCCTAACCTTGAACATTTAGATGTCATATGATTTTATCGATAGCTAACTTGGTTCTAAATCATTGCAATTTCCTTATATAAGTTATGGAGTGTGATTGCCTGTAATTAAATAAGAGGAAATGCCTAGGCTCCTTGGTTAGATCTTTAGGAGGTTGGGAAGGCATAGATGGCATTACACCATTGTAGATTCATCGTAACTCCATGTCTATCAAGCATTGGAAGGGATCAAATCCATTTCAGACACAAACCTTTTTTGATAGTGAAAAACTTTGAAACGTTTGCACCTGGAGGAATTTGATCCTTCAACTACATTTCATAGATCCCTAATTCCACCAGCTGCAGTCCATACCAGTGTGGGGAATTTTTGGTTGTGAAGGCTTTTGATCCAGTATTGTCTACACTCCTGCCCTTAGTTTCAGCTCTTTTTCCTTTGACAATTGTTCTGGCAATTCCTTACTTAACCTGAAGATAGACTTCACTAGCTCCTCCTCGCTTTCTGTGAGCAATCTACTGAGTCCTCCTCCTGCATCATGTGCCAATCCCCTCTCCCATTACATGAGAATGGGAGTATGTTACAGTCAAGGATTTAGGCATATGATGATGAATATTTGTTATTATCGTTCACCGATTCTTCTATGTAATGCATTCCCAATATTTTCTCTGATTGACTATAAGATATTGTTTCCTTGGAGGATCTAAAACCATGATATCGTAATGTTGTTTATGAACCCTCTATACTTCTCGTAATGATACTATGACATGGATTCCTGCTTTGGATCAGTGGATCCTTGCTTCACAGATTCCTTGAGATTGCACCCCCGAACAAGTGGTTGACTTGCAGTTATCCTCATACAAAGTGAATTACCTGCTCATTTCCTCTTCCTTTATCTGCAGTTAACAATGTCTAATAACTTATCTCTTACTTTTTGACAAGCAATTCCATTGACACATAAAATTTGTTCTCAACTTTCTTGATTTACCTTGAATATTGTGAAATGTATATCGTGTTTTTATTTTTGTTGCATGCAATTTTTTGTGTCTGCTCCTCTAAGTAATTATAATTTATGAATCATGATACAATTATTTCATTTTAACAGGTAGGCTTCAAAATGTTCCTGGGGTGACAGTAAGTGTGGCTAACTGGGATGCAGATGGGACTGAATGCAGTCTTATCCTTGAGGACAATCCTCTCGTGGACTTCATGCAGAAGTGAGCTCCCATCCAATTTTGTTGAACAGATAACTACAACCATTGCCATTGAGGATGTTTGGTGTGAGGTAAAAATTCTGAGAGCATTGAAAGAACACCATACTTGGTGAAATGTCATGAAGCATATGAAGATAATTCAAATGTATATATAGAAATGGAGTAAGTTTCAAGTCCAGTTACCTCTTATTTACATGTTTTCTGGCTAAGCCATAGTATATAAATATGTTTTTCTCCTACCTAAGTTAAGAGCAGTATTTTAACCATGCAGTGAATGCTCTGTTCCAAAACGATGGATGAGCACAATTTATGCTCTTTTATTTATGTTTTCAATCTTATCAATTTTGGTAATTGTTATTTTGATGCCACCTTACATAGAAAAGGTTTGACACTGACATGATGAAAGACTGTGTGAGATGACTTAAAAGGATTGATTGCTAAAAATGACTTTAAAAAACATAGAATTATAAATAAACTACTAATGGGTTTTAATGAAATCAGCTGCAAGATCGCCACTGTAACTAAAGCAAGGCTAATGATAAAATATCTATGATGCTTGTGGTTTGTGGGTGGTGATTACATTGATTACTAATGGTGATTCTGAGTCTTGAATTTCATACTGTTATATTGTTTAAACTTAATACAGACAACAAAGTGCCTATTGTCATTGGCAATTGTGGTGTGAAGAGCTCAAGCTTAATGCACTTGTCAAGACTAATTCTCTTTTACCCCAGTATATTTAAGATGTCAATTGCATTGGAAATTTTGAAGCTAAGAAAATTATGCAAATAAGTTCAGACAAGAAGTCATTCAGAAATTTGCCTCTGGAAACTCAAGATTTTGCATGTGATGTCCATGGGAATCAGTACCAGACTCCAGTAGCCAATGGTGGTCTTGAATTCAACTCCTAGGGGGTCATATATGGTTTGCACACTCAAGGGCCTAATGGTTAAGAACCTATGTTTCCTCTTTGAGGTCATAGGTTCAAACCATGAGGGGGATAGGCTTTGTACACATCCTCTAGACTTTAGCAGTCAAATTGCAATGCACAGGAGTCCCCTGTTCCACAAACAAGGGGATCTTGTACACCAATTTGGTTTCTTGCTAGTTTGTGACTTTAAAGTTAGATTATTATTATAGTGCCTAAAAACAGTGGTTAGTATGGCTTTGGAAGCTTGAGTTCAGTGTGGTTCTCTTTTTAAGCTCATTTTCTTTACCCTAATATATTTTTTTATAACAGTTGCATGAAAAAAATTTGAAGCTGAGAAATTTAGGTAGTTATGTTTATTATTTAGACAAAATGTCATTCTAAAATATACTTGGAGAAATTAGGTTTATTGTGATTGACCTTATGGTCTAGTGAATTGAAGATAACTACAACCAAGGAGCTTAGGAGTCAAAAGCAAAGGAAAAAACCGAAGATAATTAGGCACAATGATTAAGATATCTCCTGCTCCATAAAAATGTTTATTTCTCTTGGCATACAACCATTTTACCTGTTAACATCTATACAGAGGATAAAGACATGGTAGATGGAATTCCAGGAGGCTCATCTATTACACTACCATTTAAAATATATTTGTTTGGATTCAATAAGAAATCAACATGAATGATAATCCAAGTGGTGCAATAATAAGAATAGGATTGTGGGGCACATGACCCAGAAATAGGGAGCCTGAAACAAAGAAGCAACATGTAAATACAAACTGCAAAACAAACAATAGTCACAACAATAGTCCAAGCAGTAAAGAGCAATAACTTTCAACATACTAGCAAAGGCTCATATTTCATGATGCACAAAACCTACTGGATAAATGGAATTCCATAATTTAGGAGGTGTCTATTGCTTTTATTTGTAAATACAGAAAGACAAGAACACCCTTAAGCACAAAAAATCATGTCAAGTTATTGGTCCTAAAAAACAAAATTTATACAGTGAAACAACAAACAATAGAGCCAATAAATGCCATGCTTGTCCTTTCTAGTTTTTTTTACTAAAATACTGAATTTTTTAATAACATTTGTAACCTTTTATGTGCTGCTGCTATGCATGTTGTAGGAATGTACTAGTTAAAATATTTGATTCTCTAAAACTGAACTTTATTTCCTTTAGAGAGAATAGCGATTTATTAGTACAAATGCATTTGAGACCACTATGTCTCCATGTTTTTTATGCTCTTTCCTCTCACAAAAATGCTTACTACAAAAGATTGTCTACTACAACGAATTACATCAAAACGACTTATCAAAACATATTGCTTGAATATATTTCAGAAACCCATTTCAGATACAACATTATTCTATTCCTATGATGTTTATTTCCTACAATGCTCTGTTCTTGGCCATTTCATCCTTCTCTGCTGCTTCCTGACAACTTTATGTTGTTTCTGGTTGCGTTGAGGCACTTTAAAGATTTTGTAATAAAATGAGCTTTAACCGAGATTCTAAACCATTTACTACTGTAGTTTACAAAGATCTTAAATTTTGGAATGGTTTCATATGTCAGCTTAAATTAAGTGATTAAATGAATTGACAAGATCTGTAAATCCTCAACTGAAAGGTTGTGGTCTAGTGGAAAGGTTGTGGCCTTAGCTCACCTTCAACTGCTTGATAGTTTTCATTTTAAAAAGTATTTTTACGTGTACGCATACTGACTTAGAAAACAAACATGTATTGGTGGAACAAAATTTCCTATTCACTAGCAAGGATGAACATGCGGATTTGAAGGCTATAGATTTTGGCTTGTCAGACTTTGTTAAGCCAAGTGTATTTCACATGGCATATTGGTAGCTGTTTTGAGAACTTTATTCACTTATCAACAATGCAAAGTTATCTGTTCATGAAGCTAATAGCACTTGCATTTGACTTTGGGGATATGTGCAGATGAAAGATTACATGATATTGTAGGTAGTGCATGCTATGTAGCACTAGAAGTTCTTTATAGGTCTTATGATACAGAGATGTGTAAATCATCGGTGTCATTGTATACATCGTTATTTGTGGTCGCTGACCTTTCTGGGCTTGAACCGAGTTTGGTATTTTTCAAGTTGTTTTGAAGGCTGATCCAATTTTTGAGGAAGTTCCTTGGCCTGCTGTGTCTTCTGAAACAAAAGACTTTGTCAAACGTTTGCTTAAAAAGGATATGCGTAAAAGAATGACTGTCTATTAGGATCTTAGTGAGTAGTGCACTTTTCAATAAGCTCCCATTTTGTTGAGTTTTGTCTTTCTAAATCTACTGTAATTTAGTTCTGACTCCGTTTGACATTCTACAGCCCATCCCTGGATAAAAATTCTCACAATTTCAAGATTCTTTTGGACATTCTAATCTATCAGCTTGTGAGGGCATTTCTACGTGCATCAAATCTTCAAAGAGCAGAGCATTGAAGGTATTTCTCTTTCATGTTTGAAGAGTGCAATAATAATGTTCTCTCTGTAAGTTACTAAGTAGTTCTATTCTAAAATTTTCCGAGGTCTAGAGTTTCCATGTCCATTTCCTTTATCAATACCAGATAGCCTTCCATTTGGTTGATGGTTGATTAGAAGTGAGGTGTGAATGCATGCATTTTCGAATTAGAATTTTAGATATAGGCTTTTTTTTGAACTTATGAATAAAATGGGTCTATAATTAATTCCACCACAAGCACAACTGGAATAAAGTAAATAATTAGAAGAGTCCCTTTTAGTGGTAATTAAGAGTTTTGATGGCATTTTTTACTAGGGGAAAGCATTGTTAAGTCTTCGTGATACCACATAGCCCTCCATTTGTTTGATGGTTGATTATAACTTATAAGTGGGTGTGAATGAATGAACTATGATATAATCATCATTTTTTACTTGAATACTTTATGATTATAATCATTCTATACTCAATTTCGACACAATCACAACCAGAAGAAAGGAAAAAACTCTCTTTTAAAGGGTCTGATTGTTTATGTCACTTTGAACTGATACCACTCCCTTTTGTTTCCCAATGGTAGGATGCATTTTCCCAGAGCAAGTCATTTTACACACCCTAACTGAAACCTACCATTAATTTAGGATTTTTAATGTCTCCAACCTTAACTGCATGTGTTTTATGGGATATAGTAGAGAATTTAGTGACCTCCTAGTGATTTCCTCAATGATGCATTTTAAAATTTTAAACAATGCTTCACTTGAATTATGACATACTTTCCAATGAACTTGAAATTTTGTATTTATTGGACTAAAGTTGTTGGGAGCTAAGGTAGACATAAATGAATGTAAGGTTTATTAAGTTCGCCCCTAGTTACCAAACTAGGTTGAGTTTAATAGGAATCGACAATTTCACTAGATTAGACTGCTAAACTGGGTCGGTTTGGTTCAAAACCATCCACATTGGGCCAGAATCAGTAAAACTATTCAGACCTAGGTTGATCCAATCAGTTCTAGAAAAGATTGGCTAGCTTTGACAAGCCAAACTCTGGTTGTAACTTGTTTCATACATTAGGTGGTGCTAATCTTACAGTCATTCACATGGACAATGATGAAACAACCTGAGTTATGACATACTTTCCAATGAACTTGAAATTTTGTATGACATACTTTCCAATGAACTTGAAATTTTGTATGACATACTTTCCAATGAACTTGAAATTTTGTATTTATTGGACTAAACTTGTTGGGAGCTAAGGTAGACATAAATGAATGTAAGGTTTATTAAGTTTGCCCCTAGTTAGCAAACTAGGTTGAGTTTATTAGAAATATGCTAATAAAACTTTGTATGCCAAAACTCCCTTTGTGAGATCTGAATTTAGTATAAAATTTCAGTTAGACTGTCATGGTTTTGTATGCCAAAACTCTCTTTGTGAGATCTGAATTTAGTATAAAATTTCAGTTAGACTGTCATGGTTTCCTCCATTTATTGCAGGGATCTCTTACAAATGGGACAGTTTTCGACTCAAGCTTTGAGAGGGGTGATCCAATAGAATTTGAAATTCACAGTGGTCAAGTAATCAAAGGTTAGCTCTTGGGGTTTATAGTTTATAATTTTATACCTGTAATTACTAATAACTATTGGGTTTCCATATATATATCTATGCTTTTAATGATTAGGAAAATTTCTTTGAGTTGTTTGTGAGTTTCTGAAGTTGACATTTACTTGAAATATGCCAATAAAACTTTGTATGCCAAAACTCCCTTTGTGAGATCTGAATTTAGCATAAAATTTCAGCTAGACTGTCACGATTTCCTCCATTTATTGCAGGGATCTCTTACAGATGGGACAGTTTTCGACTCAAGCTTTGAGAGGGGTGATCCAATAGAATTTGAAATTGGCAGTGGTCAAGTAATCAAAGGTTAGCTCTTGGAGTTTATAGTTTATAATTTCATACCTATATTTACTAATAACTATTGGGTTTCCATATATATCTATGCTTTTAAAGATTATGAAAAGTTCTTTGAGTTGTTTGTGAGTTTCTGAGGTTGACATTTACTTGAAATATGCCAATAAACTTTGTATGCCAAAACTCCCTTTCTGAGATCTGAATTTAGTATAAAATTTTAGCCAGACTGTCATGGTTTCCTCCATTTATTGTAGGGATCTCTTACACACGGGATAGTTTTCGTCTCAAGCTTTGAGAGGGGTGATCCAATAAAATTTCAAATTGGTAGTGGTCAAGTAATCTGCAAAGGTTAACTCTTGGGGTTTGTAGTTTATAATTTTATACCTGTAATTACTAATAACTATTGGGTTTCCATATATATCTATGCTTTTAATGATTATGAAAAGTTCTTTGAGTTGTTTGTGAGTTTCTAAAGTTGACATTTACTTGAAATATGCCAATAAAAATTTGTATGCCTAAACTCCCTTTGTGAGATATGAATTTAGTATTTCTCAAGGGACATAAGAAGTCAAAAAGATTGTATCACTGTTTGAAATTCATAATTGATGTCAAATTTTGATCTATTATTGCATATTTATTTGAGATACAATCAAAACATATCCTTTCGAAAATGAAAACATGGATTTGTTTTGCACATTGCAATTACACTTGGTGGTTTGTGTCAAATTCATTGGTATGCTCATTTGACCACTATATTTGAAGATTTCTTAGTAAATGCATGTAATTATTAATTGATAATGCCTTGAAGGTGAGTTGGTTTCCCATATAAAATTTATGGTTGTGTTGATGCCAAATTGATCAGACAAAATCACAAGGCATCCATTACAAGAATTGAATCCACCCAAGGCTATTGATTATCCTGAGATAAAAGCATGGCTAGCTTTGGGCTGGACCAAGTCCAAAAAGAATGGAGGTGGAAAAAAAGGAAAGGTCATCTGATATCTTTGTACAATATATTTATTATTTACCAATCTATTGCTATAATTTATTTGTTGGTGTCTCAAGCTATAGTAGAACATAAATTATTAATAAATTTTGTTTGTTACATGCAAAAAGGATTCTCAAGATAATTCATTAGAGGACAACCTGAAGCCTGAAAGAATACAAGTCATTATTAACATAGGTGGTTTGTGTAGGTTGAAAGTTGTGATGTGGCTGAAGCATTCAGGCTACTTGAAGTTTCCGGACGAAGTCCAAAAAAAATGGAGGTGGAAAAAAAAGAAAGGTCGTCTGATATCTTTGTATAGTATATTTATGCTTTGGGCCGGACCAAGTCCAAAAAGAATGGAGGTGGAAAAAAAGAAAGGTCATATGATATCTTTCTACAGTATATTTATTATTTACCAATCTATTGCTATAATTCATATGTTGGTGTCTCAAGCTATAGTAGAACATAAATTATTAAATTAAATTTTATTTGTTACATGCAAAAAATATACTCAAGATAATTCAGTAGATGACAACTTGAAGCCTGAAAGAATAAAGAATACAAGTCATTATTAACATAGGTGGTCTATTTAGGTTGAAATTTGTGATGTGGCTGAAGCATTCAGGCTACTTGAAGTTGCCCTTCAACAATCTGCAACTAATCATGCTACTGGTAAATCCTACAACTTTCTTGATAAAGGTGGTCAGTTTATAGGGGATCATAAATTGGTAGTGTATGCAAGGGAATAAGAGAAGAGCACACACACACACAAGTTCTCAATTGTACATACATTGTGTACTCTTCATATTCCATGAACAGACAATTAATTCTACATTGAATTTTATATATTTGACAGGGCACTTCAAAATAATCTATTGTTTGTAATCAAGGAGTTAAATTTATGCATAAAGACCTAATATAGATTCATAGTTGTTATGTGCTTAAATGCTGGAGAGAGTTTAAGTTAATTTACAGCCATGATTGTATACATGAAGCTGTTGAGGGAGGCATTGTTGTTGGTGGCGAGTGTAGTCTATTGAGGCTTGCTTCAAAGTTTGATGCTATCAAAGATACACTTGAAAACAATGAGTAAAAGGTGTGATATATGTCTCTATCGTTCAGGATCAAGTTCAATGGGGGAGGAAAAGATTCTAGAGCCATGTTTTATAATTGAATGACACATTATTTGTTGTACGTAGAAATATCATGTGTACTCAAAATTCCATTTTTTTAATCTTTTGCAACTTGTTATTACATGGGCTTTAAACTATGTTGGCCCTTTTGGTGTTCACAGATTGGTGCAGGCATTGTTAAACAGGCTTTAAGCTACCCATTGAAATTAATTGCAAAGAATGCTGGAGTAAATGGAAGTGTCGTGGTTGAAAAGATCAGGACAACACCTACCATGATTGTCGATTACTTTTCATGTTTATTGCAGTGCTTTTCCTTTTAATGCAGGAAAACTTATTTATGTTGAGAGTCAGCTTAATTACAGATGGTGTTATTTCTCTATTCACTACGCTTTTTAATATATACTAGATTTAAATTATATTCTTCATTTTTCTTAGGCACTGAATAGTGTAGATTTAGCCTTTCAAGTTTAATTAACCAATTCTTAAATTGAATTTGTTAGATTAGATGTTCCTATTTAGCACATAATCTTAGTTACTGTTGTTAACTGTCAAACATTATAAATAATTTGCTTCATTGTTTTTCTACTTTACAGTTTATTATTTTTCTACTTACAAGTAAAAAAAATTTATTGGATTTTGCAGGGGTAAGCTTAACTAAGTGGTCCATTGAGTATGAAGAGCCTATTGGCGAGGCTTTTTCCATTGAGTATGAAGAACTTGTTGTTGAAGGTTTCAAGCTGTTAAGTATGGTTTTGAAGCTGCTGCGGGATCTAAGTATGGCTTAGCAGCCAAGTACAAGTGGAATGGTTTAACCATTGTAATATTTTGAAAAGTCATCGATGTACTAGATAATTTTTATGTAAAGTTATATGGAAATAGTTTTTGACAAAACTCATATTTATTGTAATACTTGACATTTCATATAATATAATTTGTGCGCGGTTTAAAATTTATATGGTTGTATTTTATATTATTTATAAGTGTTTTAAATAACTAATTAATGTGATATTGCATAATTCACATGTATATTAGATGATGATAAATAATGTATGATTTTTTTTAAAATTTAAACATAATATCATATTAAAAATTTATATCGTTTAATAATGGACACCTTTAAAACTACTAAAATATAATAACCACATTAAACGACTAAAAATGACTAAATCAGTGACCAATAATTGAGATTAATGACCAAAATTCGCATATAAATTGACCAAAAATTGAGAGATAAAAGACTAAACAATGTGATATAAATGACCAAAAAAAATACCAAAGTTCGCATATCAATGACCAAAAAATAGTTTTGGTGGCTAATTTATGGTCTTTTATTACGCGACCAAATTTGGTCATATTCTACTTTGTCATGTGGTCATTAATTTGGTTATAAATGTCGTCATATATTTGGTCATTGATTCAAATATATGACCAATTTAATGACCAAATATATGGCCAATTTAATGACCAACTAACAAAGCTATAAATGACCAAAATAAAAATGACCATTTTTGGTCGCTTAATAAAAGACCGTAAATTAGCCACCAGCAATCGCCAAACCAAAAGTGGTCATTGATATCCAGATTTTGGTCATTTTTTTGGTCACTAATCTCTCATTTTCCACTAGTGGTGATCGATCCTCTTACAAGAATGTACTGGTAGATCATCAAGGTAGGGTTCGACAATGGCTTTAATGTCGTAAAAGGCAAAATTCATTGTCCGCTGAAAGGTTTCCCCTGCATTTTTCAATCCAAAGGGAATTTTCTTGTACATGAAGGTACCCTAAGGACAAATAAAAGCTATTTTATGTTGGTCTTCCAGTTTAATTTTCATTTGATTATACCTAGAGAAACCATCCATAAATGAAAAGACTTCACTTCCCACACAAGCATCAATAATTTGATCTATAAATGGCATGGGGTAATTGTCCTTAGGACATGCTTTGTTTAGATCTCGAAAGTCAGTACAAACGCATATAGTCCCTTGTTTTTTGTCAACAAGAACAAGGTTGGATACCCATTCTCTCAAATTTATGGGGTAAATGAAACTGTCTTTCAGCAGTTTCTCAACTTCAGCCTTAACTACCGCCGCTTTACGCGGGTTGATAGGTCTCAACTTTTGTCGAATGAGTCTAGCGTCAGGGTATGTTCCGATTTCATGTTCAAATATTGATGGATCAATGCCTGGAATCTCCTCATATGACCAGGAAAATACGTTGCGGAATTCCTTAAACAAGTCCGTATAAATCGCAATCTCCTCCGGAGAGCAGTTTGCACCGATGTGTACATTTTCACAACGTTTGGATTTACAGAGATGTTGATAGGAATTGTAGCTGAAATTTTTTCCATATTCCCCTCAGAAAATATTCCTTCCCTTGGTAAGGGATTAGTAGGTGTATCAACATCACCTACCAGTCTCATATGGGACTCTTGGTTCTCGATCCTGCTTATCTCTGGAAGAAAATAGGATTGATGGTGAAGATCTTCATAGATCTTATCTCGTCCGCACATGGCTTCCAGAATGGCTTCATCCGAAGGTAAAACCATATCTAAGCAATCTCTAGAATGCAAAGAGTTCTTTGCCCAAGCGGGAAAATAGTATTCTTCCGGCTCCTCTGAGACTGTGAGAAGGGCCGAAATGGAATCAATAGCAGTATGGATGATAGCTTAATAAGCCACTTTCGCTGTCGATAAGGGCACTTCAGGTTCATGGTGGGAAGGAAGAACCCAAGGATTTGTTCTATCAACAAACATTGCTATGGACTTCCCCACACTAGTAGAACCTATATAATTAATCAGAGCTGGAATATCAAATGTGCCCATCAATGATGTGTACATTCCAGCCCATAATATCTCTCAAGCAGGTTTAACCTGATCAACCAATGGTATGGTGGACTCGTTAGTTTCCATGCGGCCTTTTCAAGTAAAACTGAGTTGGTCTACAGTAACCAACTTCCCTTCATGTGGAAACACTACCACTTGAAAAATGATTGATGCAATAGCTGACATGGCATAAGTCCAGCTTCTCCCCAATAGAAAGTTATAATCCAAAGGTGCATCAATCACCTCTACCTCAACAGACACTGCTTTCCCTGCCAACTTAGTTTCGAAAGCTGGTAGGATACCATGTGGATAGAATGACCTTTCGTCGAAAGCAGTAAGGAGGGTGTTCGATGGCAACAGCTCTAGAGATCCAAGATATTTCCAACAAGATAGGGACATAACACATGTAGAAGCACCCT
Source organism: Pseudotsuga menziesii (assembly GCA_001517045.1). NCBI lineage: Eukaryota > Viridiplantae > Streptophyta > Pinopsida > Pinales > Pinaceae > Pseudotsuga > Pseudotsuga menziesii. Next base: position 862,723 of record LPNX010557620.1, read on the forward strand.
TGTCGACAACTTCCCTTCCAATGGTCTTTCCACCATGGATGACATTTATCGATAAGGCTACATGATATGGCATGCGAATTTTGACATCAGACAAATTAAATTTCCCATTGAGACTCGATGAGTCCATACTGCCTAAGGCTACTAAGAGTGCATCCCGCTGGGCGGGACAACTCTATAACACCTCTAAAGCTGACATTGCATAAGGAGTCTGGGCTAAGTCTTCAACTACAGAGTAGTTTTCTGCAGCCCTAGCATTAGGATTATGCAAGGTTTTAAAAGACACCTTTCAGTATCTTGGGCATGATTTCGGCAAGTTTCTCAATCATGAGAGGGTTAGAAGTTTCACCTATCGACTTACCCTTCTCTGAGGTCTATTTTTCATAGTTCTTGTTCTTGGTCTATAGTAAAGCCTCAGATCGAACCATGTTGATATAATTGGGTTCAGGAGCATTTGGGGTGCCCCCTGCTGCATTTGAAGCTGAAGTTGAATTCTGTCCTTGGGGAAAAGGATCATTCAAGACAGCTGGTTCTTTTCCTTTTAACAACTTATGAGCTTGTTCCATAAGGGGACATAGATGGGTCACGTGATCTTCATGGCACAACTTACATGGGAATTTCACCTTCTTCTTTTCTTTTTTACCCCCATCAACATTGTTTGTGGGTTTTTACTTGTTTTGGTTTCCCTCACCCTTTTTTCATTTCTTCTTTTTCCCACTGGGCTGCTAATTTCCCTTCTGAGAGGTTTGTGCAAAAACAAATGCATTTTGGGGTGAGGGGGCAGCCTTTGCTTCCTTCGCCATAGAATGTTTGACAGACAACTAATGGAGTTGTTTAGCCAAAGATTCTATAGTGGGAGAATTCACAGAACCAACCACACCATCGGAATGGGGTCCAGGCTTAGGTTTCTCTACATTGTGCGTTGCCCTCAGTGCTTCAAGGATAATCTCATATAAAATCCCAGAATAAGAATATATCAAATCTAGCTGTTGGGCCCTGAGGATAGATTCTTCCTCATTAGTCACTCCTGAAGTAGATACATCATTAGATATATATGGCAATAGGGATTTAAGGAACAATTCTAATAATAACTTAGGAGGAATAGTGGCTTTGATAAGGCTCTTCCGTCTTCTCCACTCTTGGATGTGATATGAAATATGGGTGGCCTTGTCCTGCCGAAAGGTAGACAACAAGTCTATCCCAAAATCATATCGGACAGGAAGTTGGAAGTGACTAAGGAATGCATTAGCCAAGTCCCAAAAACTACTAAACGCAGCAGAAGGCAATTCAATATACCATTTTGTTGCAGTACTGGTTAAATTTCTTTGGAACAGCGTCAACCGAACTGAATCCTTGTTCAGTGAGTTGGAAGAGGACCATAAATGGAAAGTGGTGGCATGAGCTCCAGGATCATCACCAACTTTGCCTTCGAATTTTGGGATATTCGAGGGAAGCCTGGTAGGTACGGGTGGCTAGGAGGGGTCATGTCTTACCGGGTCATTCATTAGTTTCGACAAATCTAGCAAATTTAACATTGCTAGGAAAGGGATATTGGGTCTAACCGAAGCACTAAAAGAACCAGCTTGGGGATTAGAGGGACTTGCCCCCATATTCTAATATGTGAAGGTGGGGTTGCCCCTTGTTGCCGGTTGTGAAGTGGTTGGGCTGCTTTGGAAAGGATTCCATCCAAAGCCAGTGGATTGTTTATGTGAGGTGCAGTATATGAGGTTCTAGCTGCCCCAGTTCAACTTGTGTTTGGAATATAGGAGCAGGTATTGTAGTAAGAATTTCTCCTCACTACAAGGGTAAAAATGGCTCCCTTGTGCCTATAGGGCACAAGGGTAGGTTTCTACCCTTAGAAAATAGTAAAAGACGGAATGGAAAATGGTAAAAAACAAGCTCTGAATTGAAACTAAGCTAAGCTACACTAGAACAAGTAAATGGCAGCTATTCTAAACTACATCTAAGAACAAATGACATAAAAAATAAAAGAGAAGCAATGATGGAGCATTGTTGAACCCCTCTGCACACAGTGGGTTAGGGTTCCGCCTCCAAAACTTGCAAAAATAAACCTATACTACTCTGAAGACAACTTGCAAAATATGTTAATGGCAAACCTGCAACTAGAAATATTGGTTAGAAAATAAAACAAGTAAATAAACATGCATAAACAAAAGCTATACCTCACTTGGGTGGAAATGGGCCACCATGCCCTAGCTCATGGGAGCACCTCTCTCTTGGTTGGGGAGCAATGGCTTGGAGAAATGGAGATGGAGGAGAGGGAGAGTGGGTGGTTTGAGAGAAAAAGGTCTCAAAGCATCCACGGACAGCATAACAATATGCAAATGAGGAGTGTTTTGAGAATGACCCCCCACCCTCCTTATATAGTTTTTCCAAGGGGTTTTAGGGTTTTAGGCCCTTGGTCAGGGCTTTAGCCCCTTTTTTTGGGCCTTTAGCCCCTTCCGCCCTAACTTTATCCCCTTTCAGGGTTTTAGCCCTTTTTTTAGGGCTTTAGCTACTGGGGGTCTACTTTGGGCTCTTTTTTGAGGATTTTAGCCCTTTTCTTCATCCTTGGGCTCTTTTGGAGGTGTGGGGGTCAAATGGAAGGTCATGGAAGGTCTTATGGAGTGAAATGAGTGTTGTGAGATGGTGTCCTTGGGTGGTGTAGGCCATTGAGAGCTGAGTGGGGGATTTTTGGGTTAACAAATTGCCCCCTAATGTGTGAGGGCAGGAGCTCAACATATGGCCGACAGACATCATAGGATTTGCTATCGAGAGGTGGTGCTTCTGGGGTTGGGGCATGGTGGATTTTGGTTTTGTATTAATCTGGTTCCCATCAATGGGTGAGATACAATAAATGTGTGACATGTATATGGACGAGGCGGGCATTCCCATGCTCATGACAATGTCGAAAGAATCTTTTGATCTATGCTCTAAAATACAAGAGCCGATCATATACAACTGATGTTACAATGCTGGTTGCCTTTCATGTGAGGCTGAATACAATACTGATCTGGTACATTAGACCCATGGCATTCTCATAGAATGCTACATTTTTATGACTGACGGTCTACTAAATCTGGTACATAGTTGTATGGACTCGTTGATTGAGAGTCAGAGTCACTGTGGTACAAGTATGCTGCATCAATCATAAAGGTATATCGAAGCATTGTTGGGGCTTCTGATCACTGTCTCCAATGCAACCCAAAAATCACAAGGGACATAACCAATTTGGGTCCCTCGAGTGGACTCACCAATGTGCTAGAGTCGGGTGACATCCGGGGTCTTCAACCGAGTACTGTGTGGAACAAAACCTGTATGAATCTCAACGGTGTGATGATGGAGTTGAAGCCGAGCACGTGAGAAACAACCATCCTGAGAGGCACTAAGGAATCCTCTCAAGTGGTCCAAGGAACTCATCAATGATGTTAATGAAACCAAGGTACAGGGACCTCTGGGTCTATCCTCTCGAATATGTGTGTTGGCGTCGACAGAGGGAGAACTGCCCCTAATCAAGGCAATGATGTTTCCTTGACCAAGAGCATGAGGGATAACCGAAAGGTGTGAAGAAATCTGTGGACTGACTCAGTGAATTGGGGGGGGGAGGGAAGGGAAAAACTGAATAGGGACAAGGGGGGATTGGGAGACTCAAACTTCCTTTGTTCAGAGTATGATGGTAGGGCGGACCAGGCAGCAAATGAAATAGACTCATGGGAATGGGATCATAGCTGTAATACCGAGCATGTCACTGTAAATGGGAAATACTTGGAGGCGGAGGGCACTTTTGATACTGATGGGATCCAAGGAAGACACATTGCAGAGTATTCTGAACAAAGGTGACCCAATGTGGGAATGCTGCCAAACTATTTTCTGTGGGGTGGTGTCTAGGGCCACCATTGTGTTACAATATCGTGGATTTTTGGTGAGCCCGAGAAGGTAAATGCTCGATGGTGCTTTCAATTTTAGAGAGTCTGAAAGCACGAAGAAGACTCCAGTGGGGGCTCTTTTTCGTTGATATCCTCTTGTGCCTGAAAAAGGATAAAAGTATGCATAGGAGAGCTTGCCCATCCTAGAGGGGATGAGAGACTTCTTTACCATTGGTAGTCCAATCAGGCTAAAAAAGGTTAAACCTATACTGACTGGATGGTCATTCAAATACTTTTACGAGCATGAACGAAACCAAGTTTGCTCGGCAATATTTTCTTGATGAAACGGCTAGAAAAGAGATTAACGACAACCGGTAGTGAGATTTTTTCGTCAAGTATGGCCCCTCTGCCCTAGAAAGCATAAAAGTATGCAGAAGGGAATGGTCTTGGCTTGAATGTTCCAAGGATGTCCTTTTCATGAGATGGTCTACATGGTCTGCAAAAGGAGGGAAACAAGACGATGTAGACATCATTTCCTATACTTTAGTGAGCGGGAAAGGACACAGCTACGCTCGACGATCTTTTCATTCTTTTAAGGCATCAGAAAAGAGCTTAAACGAAACTCCAGTGTGGTCAACTGACTGCGGTGGCACGAGCGGTTTCCCATGTCGGGATGGTGGACAGAGGTCCAAAGGTCATCCATGCAGTATGGATGGAGCAGAAGGATCTCAAACATACCAATAGATGGGTGGGATAGATCGCAGCAGAGGCCTGCGAGAGGGTGTGACAGAGGCACACAAACTGAGGTGGCTCTCGAACAGAGGTCAGGAGAGCATGTGTGTGTGTTATTGTGGATGAACTTGACTACATGCAATGTAAGTACAAGTTTGGAGGCATTTATATGCCAAATATGTGCAAGAAAAGAAATCATTTTGTGGACAGTGGTCCGAAGGTACACGTAAGGTGCGGTGAAAGGAAAAGACAATCTATGTGTTAAAAATACAAAATAAAAGCTAACATTACATTCCTAGATGGGCAATGACCTGAGAACACTTCTATGTCAAATATATGGAAGAAAAACAAAAGGTTTTTATGGACGATGGTCCAAAGATGTTCGCATAAGGTGCGGTGAAAAAGAAAATTATAACTATAAAAAGTAAAATATGGTACAATCCTTAATGTGCAGAGGCCTGATCGCTCGCATGAGTTGTGATCGGGCAATGTGGTACGAGTACTGGTCCGTAAACACTCACATTGTTATGTCATGGCTATTGAATCGAGGTGACTTGTGGGAAATGGTCCCAAAATTGACTATTTAAACATGAGACAAAGGTCTCATAACTAGATAGAGGGTGGAATTCTGAAACCAGTGGTGCAAATAGTGTCTCAAACGGAGTCTGTATGGTCTTGTTATGTCGATCGGAAGAAATTAGGTCAAATGGGGCCTATAAAAGGGGAGGGTCCACATGGTGAAGTGTCATTGTCACTGTTCATTGTGGAATTGGAGAGGTGCGCCCTAATTATTCATTTGCCAATTTCTCTTGATCTGATTGATGGTTTTGAGAGCCACAACTTGCAGGTAAAAGCTCTCACTAAAGCTCTTCATTTTGATGTATTTTTTACTAGATTTGACCACCTGGAGCCCCCCCTTGAGCTGTTTGGGGTTTCAAATGCGCCAAGTCACTCATTTCGAAGGGAAAGGTGCACCCTGGGCGCACCTGTTGGGTCATTATGAGCACCCTAGGAACTCCTTTTGCTCAGTTAAGTGCACCCTGGCCCTCTTTGGGTGGGTTTTTGATGGTAGGGAGGTCTGACCTTAGGGTTTTTCCTTGTGCAGGATGGTGGAGATCAAATGGAGGGAGAGAGACTGCAAGCCAGTCTGAGATGCATGTTTACGAGACATGGGTGTTAGAGATACACTGGCTCACTGTGGGTTACTGAAGTTCATGCGGATTCCGCTCATGCGAAGCTTGGTTTTGCTGATGCAAACTCTGATCAGTTTTTGGGATGTCACTGAGGAGGTGTTCCTCTTCTAGGGACAGCGTATTGAGATAACGCTGGAGGATGTATACTTCATTACTGGGCTCCCAATATTGGGAGTAGTTGGTGACTTGGCTCCTATTTTGTCTCGAGGGGAGACATTAGAGGATTTAAGCGAGCGGCACTGTCACGCTACGGCATATGTGCAATGTGGTTCTTACATCTTGATGTGTGATATTGAGGAGTTGTCTACACAGGTGGTGGGGACCTTACTACAACGCATCTTGGGTTCCACGAGAAGCCACAATATTTCTAGCGGGCAGCTGTAGTTAGTCGAGCGTGCCATTGGTGGCACTTATTATGCATGGGGCTAGATGTATTTACAGGCTGTTCGGCGTCAGCTGAATAGGTCGAAGACTACTGGTGTGGGGTTTTTCTTTGGCTCCTTTCTATGTGCTTTCTTCTTTGAGAAAGTACCAACACTTCGTCCTCATCAGGTTGTGGAGGACAATGGTCCGCGGGAGCCGAGGATGTATAGGTGGTGTCAGATGATGATCTGCGAGGGTGGTGGTAGAGTGGGTTGCTTCTTCACGGAGGAGTTGTTGGAGCAGTGGCTCTAGCTACCTGTAGTGATCGAGGAGTACCCGTACATGGGTATGGACTTCTAGGGAGATCCATATATGCCCCGACCTCTTGGTCAGGCTTGGTGACCAGCTGATATGTATGCTGGATGTTTTTATGTTCATCTTTGTGCATAGTATCGTTGAGCTGGTTAGTGATTTTCATGTTGATGTATGTGGACTGATGGTATCCTTGGTTGTGTGTGCAGATGTTGGTCCTTTCCCACCACCCGGGCATCGGAGGCGGGTTGTTACCGTTCCTCCTACGACAGCTTCTGTGGTGGCCCCTTCCAGGAACCCTTATAGGCGACAGCGGGTCATGGATTGGATGGTGCCATACATGGAGGAGGTGGTTACTGGGGTGTCAGATGTTGGTTGGCAGCATCTAAACACCAACTTTATCACTGCTGTTCACAATCTTCCTCCCGAGCTGACGGGCGTGATGAGGAAGATGGTAGTGGCATGTGAGCACTTTCGCCAAATGGCGAGAGGTGGTGTGCTTGCATTGGATTCATCTTCTTCGGAAGATGATGATTCCGAGTCAGATGATGGGTCTAAATCGGATTAGTAGACTTGTGGGGCTAACCCTTAGTGCAGAGGTGCCCTTAGGGGTTTTTGTATCACTTATGTATATCCTGTTGAGAAAGCATATGTGGATTCTCTCTTTTTGTATTGGACATAATGTGGACATGCGACTTATGGATTTATGTTTATATATATTTTTGATGCACGTGGATGCACTTTTATGGTTTTATTATGCCACTCTTTTATTATGTTGTGGAATGCAAATGCCTATGTGATGTATTGTTACATTGTGTGTGTATTTTTAGACATGATTATGCATTATGTTATGGTTGTATGTTTCCTATATGCTGTTGTGGATGTGCCAATTTAGAATGTCGATAGCCATTTGATCTGCGACACTATTGAGGTTCCTGGGAACATGTGTGAATGTGATGGATTAAAATGTTATGACCATGTGTTTAGTGTGCAAGTACTTTCTAAAGAGGTAGGGATCATGAACTCAGTAGTGGTTGTTCAGTTGAGAAACAAGCAGCTGAGAGGCTAAGAAGACATCGAGATGGTGAATTACTAATTGTAGAGCGGTGGCCAAAAGGCCATTGACACCATCATATTCTTCCTAGTTGTTGGTCGCGGTGCCCACGCATATTCCGTTGATGTGGATCAACTCATGCGATGGGGGGTAGACTACCCATGCAGCCGAGGCGAGGTTCAGGTACCATCTGCTTGCTCCATCTACGAATCCCATATAGCGACTTGAGGAGTGCTCCATCTGAAGCAATGAGAGGAAACGATACATAAGACTCAATAGGGAAAAAATGAAAAGACTATAATACAATTTAGAACATTGTCACTCAAAGGGTGACATTAGGGGGAAGGTCGTTTGGACTTTCCCAGGATCAGTTGTCATTCCTTTGTGTGACATGATGAATCCTTGGAGATGGCCTGTGGGGACACAGAACACACACTAGAATGGGTTCAAGCGGATCCTGTACTAGCGACATCACATTAAGACTTGTCGCAATTCATCTATGTGTTGTGTGTGCCTTTGTGACTGCATGATGAGGTTGTCGAAACACACCAACATGATTTGAGTAAGATCGCGGAAGCAGTGAGTCATCGCATGCTGGAAGGTGGCTCCAGCATTTTTGAGGCCAAATGGCATGACTCGGTAGGTGAATGTGCCCCATGGAGTTGTGAATGCTATTTTGCAACGGTCTTCTTTCTGGATTTGGATTTGGTTGTATCCGAAAAAATCGTCCATGAAGGAGAAGGCCTTATGTCCAATGCATGTATCGATTATCTGGTTGATGAACTGTGTGGGGAAGTTGTCTTTGGGACATGACCCATTGAGATTGCAAAAGTTTGTGTAAATGCGAATGGTGCCCTATTTTTTATTCACGCGAACAGGATTAGAAACCCAAGTTGTGTATGCAATGGGATAAATGAAGCCGACTGTGCGCAGCTTCTCTATCTTGGCTTTCACCGCAGCCACTTTGGATGGATGGATGGGCCATTGCTTCTGGTGGATGGGTGCCACATTAGGCCATGTGTCGATGTGGTGTTCCATGATGGATGGATCTAAGCTGGGCATTTCAGTGTATGACCAAGCGAAGATGTCATGGAATTCTTAGAAGAGAGCGGTATAGGCATCAATCTCTTCCGGGGAGTAAGATGCCCCCAGCATGATTTCTTCAACAATATCAGAATTGGTTGAGATGTTGATTTTAATGGTTGGAGAAATGTTCGCCATGTTCCCTTCTTCAAAGGCATCTAGTGCTGGGATTGGGTTCTTGAACCAGTCAACCTTCCCATGGATGAAATCTTTCGTCTCCATGGAAAAATGGTCAGACTACGACACAAGTTCTTCCGGGAGGAAGAAAGAGCGATGGTGCATGTCGTCCCATGGGTATTCTGGGGCAGTCAGAGCTTCAAGGATCTCCTCATCATTGTTGAAGCAACAAAGTGACAAGTCTGATGGACCATCATTGGAGATGGGAGTGAGCTGGTCGAGGGAACTTGACATCATGTAAATGGACATGGTGTTGGATGAAGGAGGTGGTGGTGGGTGAACTTCTTCAATCAAGGTGATTTCAGACTCAAGGGAATGGTGACGGAGGTCAGCCAGAGCCATTTGAAATTCGGGGAGGTCTTGGCAATGGTGGGAGTAATGTCCATACAAGCTGCAAAGGGTGCAAGCATGGTTCATCCTTAATGCCTTGTTCTTTACTACCGGCGCAGTTGAGAGTTCAACCACGGGGATATTTTTATTCATATCCATGGCATCCAGATGTGCACGGATCACTAGGATTTCAGGGCAATCCTGATTTGGGTGGCCTTGTTGTTCGCAGATGACACAAGGTGGTACTGGCTGTGGTTCTGCGGTGGCTTTGGTGTTCTTCCCCCTTGCCCTTTTGGGTTGGGGCAGTGCAGGTGCGGGTGTGGTGGTTGGTTTATGCGGACCGAGTAAGGGGCGTGACTCAACCACAATAGATTGCACTGGAGTTAGCACAACTTGGGGCATGGGTGGTTGAGTTGGTGGATCCAGATACCACACCGGGATCCCCAACGTAAGGTTGGGTAGGCTTAAGGTGGCCATGACCGACTTGCTCATGACACCAGGTGGGGGAAAGAGGAAGGGAATTGTATGGACCGGAGATGAGCCCAAATAACTCCCAACTGGCTGCATCTGGGGGTGAGGTTGTGGTTGCAGCTGCACGTAATGCTGTTGTTGTGGGTGGTCTTGCAGCTGCTATTGGCGTTGCGGCTGTGGACGATGTTGTGCTTGTGGTTGGGGCTGCAGCTGCGGTTGCTGTTTGGGTGCAGTGGTGCTTGATGAGACCATGCACAAGTCCATAGTTTGATTTTGTGTCGGTGGTGGTGACACCAACGGGAAAGGAGTCGTCGTGGTGAGGTTGGTAAACAACCCAGGGCCCACATTCAACGGTGGGGAGGCTGGTGTGTTTTCAACCACAGTGTTGGTTGCAGGGATGATGTTAGCATGTGCAGTCACCCCTTGCGGTTCGCTGGTGGTGATGGTAGGGATAACGTTGGCAGGTGTTGTTAACCCTTATGGATCATGGTAGGTGAGCTGGTCAACTGTCACAATCTTCCCTTTGTGGGGGAACATCATGAGGCAGAAGACAGTTGACGCGACCGCTTGCATGGCATACATGTAACTCCTCCCAAGGAGGAGGTTGTAATCTAGTTGAGCATTGATGACCTCAATGTCAATCATGACTGTCTTCCTGGCTAACATGATGGGGACATGAGGGAGGATTCCTTGTGCTTTAGTGGGGTGTCCATCATAAGCCCGTAGAGTCGTGGAAGATGGTTGCAGAATAGGTGATCCAAGCTTCTGCCAAACCAAGGTAGACATGACACATGTGGATGCCCCCTCATCCACTATGCATCGATGCACAACCAAGTTCCGGATGGACACTAAGATTTGGAAGGCGATAGTGGAGGGCATGCACGGCTCTCCATTTTTTGTGTCAAAAGTGATCAGCTTTGAATCGGCGGGGTCTACTTCCCCTAGAGTGGCTAGTAAGGATCTGCACTACATTGGGCACATTTTAAGTACCTCAAGAGTGGACATGGAGGTTGGCGTTTGGGCCAAATCATCCATAACGCTATAGTTTACTGCAGCTCTAGCTATGGCATTATTGGCGATTTTGCATATGGGGGGTCACAGGAATGGGGGTAATTGGAGAGGTAAGTTGGTTGTCTTAGACGTAGATGCTACTGACAAGTCAACAGGTTCGGTAGTGGTACCATATTGGTTTCGTCTAGTTTGTAAGTTGACCTCTTCAGTGGTCATGGTCATCAGGTGGTGGACACCTGTTTCTACTGTGGGTGGTGCCCTTGGAGAATTGGGAGTGTCCTGGGGAGGGGTAGCGGTTGCTACCAATCCTTGGACTGGTAGTGGGTTTTAAAGCACCATGGGAGGAGTTCCTTGTGGTGCTAGGTTGGGTTGTGCTTGGTTCATGGCATTGGCAGCCTGTTGGGCCTCATTTCGAATGGCCTACTTGGCACGACCCATGAGGGGGCACTTGAATGTATAGTGCCCATAGACCTCACAGAGTGTGCATGGTTGGTTTGTGCATAATGGGGCATTGCGTCTTGGTGCATTTGGTCATGGGGGGTTCTGGGCTGGTTGATTTGCTGTGGGATTGTTGGGGGGATTTGGTTGTTGCCCTAGTTGTGGGGCTGGTTATTTCTATCTTGCCCTTGTTGATTTTTGGGGGCAGGCTGGTTGGGGTGGTTTTGCTGTGCAAATACTTGACCCAACGGTGCGGGTGGAGCTGGTGGAGTGGGGGTGGGCGCTTGGACTTGTTGCACTGGTGGTGCATAGTAGATTTGTGGGGGTGGCGGTGCCACAAATGTGGGCATTTTCCCTACGTACTGCTATGCTGGCCAAGCCATAGCTTGAGCCTGCTGTGGTGGCGTAGGTTGTGCATAGGAAGTTGTCGCTCCGAACTGAGATGTCATCCTAGCATAGTCTAGATCTTGGTTTTGGTAAGCAACATTAGTAGTGTTGCTTGGTTGTGGTGCGACGGTAGGTGGTGTCGGTCGAGGCGGTGGTTGTTGAGAGACTGACCCTATAATGCCATCTGCTGCATGGGATGCCCTTGGTAAGTCACGGTAAGAGGTACTTGGACAGGGAGCGTCTGGAATGACGGTATACAAGTATCTCGACTGGGCATAGATGAGGTCAAATTGTTGGGCCTTCAGTATGGCCTCTTCTTCAGATTGGGGATGTTCAGATGCGACGTCCTTTGCGATGGGCGGGAGAAAATTCTTGAGGAACAAATCTAAGAAGAGCTTGTCATCAAGTTGGATCTTACATAAGGTATGACGCCACCGCCACTCATGGATATGGTCAATGATGTGGGTGGCAGTGTTTTGGTGATAGGATAACAGGATCTCCACCCCGTCATCATATCTGACGGGGAGTTGGAAATACTACATGAACATGAAGGCTAGGGAGTTGAAGTCAGGGTACTTAGCTTGTGGCAACTCAATGTACCATTTGGCTGCGGCACCTATGAGGGTGCATTGGAACAGCCTTAGCCTGATGGAGTCTTCTACGATGCTATTAGATGAGCACCATAGATGGAAGGTCATTATATGATTTTGGGGACATGCCCTGACTTTGCCTTCAAACTTTGGGATGTCTGAAGGAAGCTTAGTTGGCATGGGTGGCCAAAAATCTTGGTGGTGGATGCGGTCATTTGTCAATCTATCTAGGTCAGGAAAGTTCAAACGATCCATGAATGGCACATTTGGCCCCAAGTTGATGTGGGATGGGGCTGCAATGGGAGTGGGGTTTCCAGGTGCATAATGCATCTACATGGTTGGGAGTGCTTGTGGTGGTAGTATGGAAAATGGGCCACTGCCCCCAAGTGTTGTGGGAGGGATGGTGTGAGTGGCGGGGGGATTTCCCCCCTACATGGTAGTAGGGGAAATGTGGGTGGTTGGTGCACTGCCCCCTTCTGTGGCAGGTGGGACAATGTGTGAGGAGGGGCCACTGCCCCCATGTGTGGCTATCGGACCAGCTTGGCTGGCCACTATGGGTGGTGGTAATTGGTGAATGACGGTTTGCATGACTGTGCTTGGACCACTTGCCACATTATGGGTAACTAGTTTTGATGTGGACATGGGTCCACTTGCTAAGGTTAGACTAGAAAATGGATCCGGGTTTGCAGTAGCCATGGGGCTAGATGGTGTGGTGTGGAGGTCTGGTTTAGGCTAATATGGGTCTGAATCAGAATCATAGGTTTTATGGCCCTCTAATGGTGTGGGAGATTGCTGAGAATAGATGCGACGGTGCCGATTGAGTGTTCAAAATGGTGGTGGTTTTCCTCTTAGGCATGAGGAAGATCATGGAGGATCAATTGTGTTTGCCTGTGTGAATGAAACTGGTGGGTATGAAATTTGGACCCTGGTTTTAATGGCTTCCTACTGGCTGAAGGTGGTCTCTCAGCCACCAAGACTACCAGAAGACAGCGCTTGGCTTGTTCCTCACGGGTAACTCTACTCAATCGGAAGTGGTCATTGCCTGTTTCGCTTGGCAATTCCTCTCAGTGGCCAGCTACTTTGGGGTTCCTGTGGTACTCCTCACAATGAGTTTCTGGGAAAAGCCCGAGTACTTCCCATAGTTGTGGCAGTCAGGGACTTATGTCCTCAAAGACTACAGAGTTGATTGAACTTAGTGTAAATTTGGTAACTTTTAAGGCTCACTCAGCGTCATAAACTGAGTTGGGTTAATTATGTGGTATGGTGTGTTGGTTTTCTTGCTTGTTCTGGTATTTGGTTTGCAATATGGTTTATGAATTCATAGTAGAGTTGACATCATGGTTTTGAATGCAAATGTAAACAGAAACTCCTAAGCAAATATTGTGATTAACCTTGAATTGTTGGCCTAAATAAATGTCTACCTCTCAGTGGTATTCTTCTTCAACCAAGAGAAGGTGTTGGGATCTCAACACAATGGGACTAAGCCCATTCGTAGATCCTCAGGTCACCTCCCAGGTGCTAGGTTGGTCAAGCAAGGAGGACACTTAGCGCTATGAGAATCCCTCCTTCTCTACCCCCCGTACCTTCCAGGTCACCTGGTTTTAATGGTTTAGGAAAAATACCATGGAGTGCTTAGATCTATACGAGTTGTCCCTTCGTCGTATCCTAGAATATCCTGAAGGGTGATGACTAGGTAGAGGAGGAAGGGGGCAGCAAGATGGTTAATTTTATGTTAATTTTAGTTAGTCTAATTCATTTTATTGAACCTTAATGATTGGATTAGCATATACACATTGTTCATTGATTTATGTGCAAAAATTGAAAACTAAAATAAACAGAGACCTGTAATGGTGGATAGAGGTGGCTGGGCTGCACTAATAGTCCTATAAAAGTGGAAATTGCTACTAATTAAACTGAAAACAACTTTTGTATGATAGGCCACACATTTTTGACTAAATCCTGCGATATTTTTCCATAAATGAGTGAGGGGGTCGCACAAAATGCCAAAACAACTACAACTTGAGCTCTTGGGATGAAGTCACACCTGTCTAAGGATTAAGTGCACCCTGGGTGCGCCTGTTTTCCAATTAAGTGCAGCTTCCTGCACCTTTTCCCCCGATAAGAGCGACCTACTCCGAAAAGGGGTGTTTTTGGTGCTGCAGGGTCATATCTGGCTGACAGTAACTGGTACTGGGTTAGTCTAACTCGGCTCGGCCTAGGAGAGGCTTCAGCACTGACAGAAAAAAAGGAAAACAACAAATCTAAGCAGATCTAACAGAACATTTTGGAAAACTAGGGTAAAAACTTAAAAACTTGAAAAACTTGAAATTTTTGCCCAGGGATCCTGTGGGATCAACCTAGGGGAGTCGCCAAAGCTGTAGTGAGAATTTCTCCTCACTACAGGAGTAAAAATGGATCCCTTGTGCCTATAGGGCACAAGGGTAGGTTTTTACCCTTAGAAAACAGTAAAAGACGGAATGGAAAATGGTAAAAAACAAGCTATGAATTGAAACTAAGCTAAGATACACTAAAACAAGTAAATGGCAGCTATTCTAAACTACATCTAACAACAAATGACAAAAAAATAAAAGAGAAGCAATGATGGAGCACTGTTGAACGCCTCTGCACACAGTGGGTTAGGGTTCCGCCTCCAAAACCCACAAAATAAACCTATACTGCTCTGAAGACAAGTTGCAAAAGATGTTAATGGAAAAACTGCAACTAGAAATATTGGTTAGAAAATAAAACAAGTAAATAAACATGCATAAACAAAAGCTATACCTCACTTGGGTGGAAATGGGCCACCATTCCCTAGCTCATGGGAGCACCTCTCTCTTGGTTGGGGAGCAATGTATTAGAGAAATGGAGATGGAGGAGAGGGAGAGTGGGTGGTTTGAGAGCAAGAGGTCTCAAAGCATCCATGAGTAGCATAAAAATATGCAAATGAGGAGTGTTTTGAGAGTGACACCCCAGCCTCCTTATATGGTTTTTCCAAGGGTTTTTAGGGTTTTAAGCCTTTGGTTAGGGATTTAGCCCCTTTTTTTGAGCCTTTAGCCCCTTTTGCCCTAACTTTAGCCCCTTTCAGGGTTTTAGCCCTTTTTTAGGGCTTTATCTCTTGGGGGTCTATTTTGGGCTCTTTTTTGGGGTTTTTAGGCCTTTTCTTCATCTTTGGGCTCTTTTGGAGGTGTGGGGGTCAAATGCAAGGTCATGGAAGGTCTTATGGGGTGAAATGAGTGTTGTGAGATGGTGTCCTTGGGTGGTGTAGGCCATTGAGAGCTGAGTGGGGGATTTTTGGGTTAATAAGTATCCCTCTATTGAAAAGCAAAAAAAGAGAGCTCATGAATGGAGCTGAAACTAGAGTTTTAAAACCTTGACCATACGGATTAGGGTTTTCGAACTGCACCCCTAAATATGCGGGTGTTGGGCCTACGTATGGAGTGGATGGGGGAATGTGCCCCCCATTCCAAGGAAAACCTTGGACAAAAGCCTAGGATCCTATAGGACCACTTTGAGCAGTGTGTGTGAAGGAAGTAGGAACTGCAGGTACACTAGGAATCATAGTGACCATACCACAAGAAGCACCTGCTAAAATTGTGGGAGTCGATGGTTGAACCACTCAGCTAGCTGGATTTAATGGTGTAGTAGGTATACTTGTTATAGGGGCACCTACCGGGGGAGGTGGCACCCCTTCAACTAGAGTGGTTGAGGTGGAAGTAGAAGAACTTTCTCCTGCAGTAGACATTATTCTACCCAAAGGGACATTAATCACAGGTGGATTGAAAGGACGAACCTGAACGATCACCGAATCGTTTAAGTCAGTTAGAGGTGAATTAAAATTCCTTGCAAACTCTTCATCCTGCAAGTCTTTTATCTCAACTGTGTTTAAATTAAAATGGTTTTCCCTAAGTTCTAGTTCACCCAGAACTTCACTAACTTATATCAGTTCAAAAGAACCACCTATGTCTAATCTCTGCCTTTGAGGAGGAGGTGGAGGTTCCAATGTGATAAGCAGAGGAAGGTTTTGCAACCTTTGTGACCTTCTAATAGATTGGTCCTCCACGATTGTAAATTTGACTCTTAACCCCCTAAGGTTGGCTGAAAAACACGGACAAACCATAGAGCAATCACTACAAAATTTCCTAAAGTCTCAACAATCATAAAGGGTATAAAATGTGCTTTCCTGAAGAAAGCCGAGAGACAGTTTCTTGGCGTCCTTGAAGAGGTTCTTAGGAACAAGAGAAGGACTCACCCACCTCCCTTCTACACTTTCAACAAGGGTTTCCTTCCAATCCCATCCAAGGTGAACCGGAAATAGCCTTCTGGTTTACCTGTGTATAAACCCTAGATGTCGAAGAGACTAGAGGCTACCTTAACTATATCAATAGTCTGGGGGGACAGTCGCAAGCCTAATTCGTATGCATGGGTAGGGTAGCAAAGCCTGAAACTCTGTCTAGGATAGAATCCCCAGATGCGTAAAAACCTTGGTCTACATTTTGATAAGGAAACAAAGGGTTATCTCCTCAGTCCAATGCATCCACGCGGCCTCGTGCTTAACTCCCATTTGAGAGGAGCTTCTCAGATGCTATCAACACAAAGAAGGATTTACCTATCGATTGGCCAACTATGTCTAAATTTAAGTACTTATGGGGAGTTTACACTTCCTATCCCACAAGCCTATCCTAAGCTAGTAGGTGTATGACCCTATAAAACAAAACTTACTAATAAATTTTAAATTATAGCGTTCATTTTAAGGGTTATTCTTAATTAAAGGGTAAGTGACGTGAATGAATATGATATTATAGACTCGATAAGAAAAGTAAAACAGGTGTATAAAATGAATTCCAAAGCAAATTATCACTACTTAAAGCAAGCTTCTTTCTTTTCTTTTTTTTTGTAAATATGAACTAATGAAAATGCAACTAGGAAAGAGAAAACTAAGACTTATTTTTGTAATTTTTGAGATTTTATTCAAAAACTGAAAATAAAACTACAATATGCAATTCAAATGAAAATGTTTCCAATGCTTTTATTTTCACTTTTCAAACTCTTCAAAAATTACTATGCACCTCAATGCAAAAATTCTTGAGTATGCTTGAATAATCAGACTATATAAAGCAAGCAAAATGAAGTATAGAAGACTTACAAGAACCAAAGATCAACCACCTAAGGAAGAAACTTGGCAAACACCTAGCTTGGGAAGACACAATGAATGAAACCACTGAAATCAATAAAAGGAAAGTGAAAAACAAACACTACTTGGAAATAGCATGGGGTACACGGTATCTAGAACCATGATCACTGATTCAAACACACATCACTTGGACTCATCACCCAACAGGATAATACACCTCAGATTGCTAAAAGAAAGAAAATCCAACCAATAAAAACTTAAGGGCTTACTGAAAAGCACAAAGTATGTTTAACAAGGCTTTCAAACCTACAGTGAAAGGCCAGTACTAGAAGACCACAAAGCAAGGAAAAATCCAAAAGAGGATAGAGACAAGCAACCCTACCCAAAATTTTGTTGCTAAGGTATGTATGTGAATTTATAGTTGAGCAACACACGTACTGTACGCGACTGTTCAATATATAAACCCGCGTATACAAGCCTCTGTATGCGACTGTGTAGCACAACAACCTGTGTATAGGAGTAAAAATTTTTCAAAAAAGAAAAATTATAAAGGTCTCTAAAACACTACTGCAAGTCCAAACCAAGACATAAAACCACACACTAAATCAAAGCAAAGACTGGGCAAGGATCTACAGGACTAACTCACAGCAGGCTGGATTCCCCAGCGGAGTCACCCGTTCTATTGTTCAGGATTAAGCACCCTTGTAACCTAGGGCCTGGGGTTACCAACTTACTACTAACCTTAGAGACAATCAACTTTAATAGAGAACATAAAGGAAATGGGAAGAAATTCTTGACTTACCCAATTACCGACGGTTGATCTAAGCTTGATCTTCTTCTGTTCCTCTTCTCTCCAAAGCTTCCAAGGATGCACCTCATTCACCTGTAAAGAGCAAATTATCCAAGTAATATCTCATGCATGTATATATAAGAGGTTAGATAAACAATATGTCCAGTATATAATCAAATATATTCATTAACCATAATAAATGAAAGAGACTCAACACAATGTTGGAAGAAGAATTCTCTTTATTAACAATCAATGAATGAGATAAGAGTACAACCCTGCTTCTGAGACAAGGACTCCTCTGCAACCAAAGGACTCTGAGTTTTGCTGCTCCAATACTTATGAAGATATACCACCAGCATAACTTTGCTCACCAAACTTGATTGATTAATGCCCTCCCCAAGGCCTCTATTTATACTTTGGGAAATAGAGTGGTTTCAAAGGTTGAGGAGGTTGAAACAGTTAGGATAGTTAATGATTAAGACCCAACTAATCTCCATTAATCATATTTTATATTTTTAATGTCGAATCAATGTAATGCCCCATATTAATGTAAGTGCTTTTTTTTAATTATAAATAAACAAAGCTATCATTCTAATTAGTAAGTGCTTTTATTTTAAACAAAGCTATCATTCCGAGGAATTAATCATGAGACTACAATTAATTAATTGTTGGTTAATAATATTAATTATTATTTTACTTCTATATTATTTCATATTATTAAGGTTAATTATTTATTATTTATTATTTAGCTATTAATAAATAATAATTAACAAAATTATGATTATCATTACCTTGCCACTCAGTATAAAACTCAAGTAAACCACAATGTAAAATTCTAGGACATTCGGTTAGGGTTGGGTAACACATACCATTTAAGAAAAATAACACATGTCAAACAAAATTTTTACTACACTGCCCAAGAATAGAATAACATAAATTAACGAAAGAGGCAGTGGAAGAAGGGGCGATGGAAGAAGGAAGGCGGTGGGGGAAGGAGGTATAAGGAGGGGGATTTTTGGGATTTCAGAAGGAGGATGGTCGGGGGAAAAATTTGGAGAGAATAACAGAGAGGAAGAAGGGATACATTTTTGGGATTAACTCCAGGCAGATTTTCACTCTGAGTGAGGGAGGTTGTTGTCCATTTTATTGGTACGTGGGCTCGGTGGCTAGGAAACCCGTCATTTTTCTAGGGCCAGCAAACCTGCTGGTCGGCAGGGTGGAAAATTAGAGCTGGCAATAAGGCTCCTTCAGGAGCAGGAGAGGGAAAGGCAGGAGCACGAGCGGGAGCAGGAGTAGAAGCAGGATTCAAGAGCAGAATTAATTCGAGGTATTTTGCTAGTGACCTATCTCTTTACTGCACAAAATTTAAATGAAAAATCTGAAATTGAAATAGATATTTTTCTTCACTGTTAAAGATAGGACTGAGTGCTCTGCCCGGCAGACAGAGCACTACAGAATGGTATCAGAGCCATGGTTCCAAATATGGAACTAGAGGGCTCGCAATTGATATATATATATATATATATATATATA
>LPNX010557620.1:892967-1033761 GCA_001517045.1 Pseudotsuga menziesii
GTGGGCTCGGGTGCTAGGAAACCTGCCAGTTTCCTAGGGATAGCAAACCTGCTGGTCGGCAGGGTGGAAAATCAGAGCTGGCAATAAGGATCCTTCAGGAGCAGGAGAGGGAAAGGCAGGAGCAGGAGTGGGAGCAGGAGCAGAAGCAGGATTCAAGAGCAGAATTAATTTGAGGTATTTTGCTGGTGACCTATCTCTTTACTGCACAAAATTTAAATGAAAAATCTGAAATTGAAATAGATCTTTTTCTTCACTGTTAAAGATAGGACTGAGTGCTCTACCCGGCAGACAGAGCACTACAATCAAGATGTACGCGACTATTAATATTGGAAACCTGGGTATGACACGCGAGTTGCTTAAAGGAAACCCATGAAATAGTAATATAATATTATAAAAATAATATGGCAAGCTGGTTCAAAGGTAAATGCATCCCAATTCATTTCCATCTATAGTGTTTTGGTAAAATTCAATCCTCAAATGTCCTTTTGTGTACCACCATAAGGAATGTTGGCACTCGGATGGAGAAGTGCCATTTGGGTTGACAACAAAAGGATTACTCAAAGTATCAATGATACAACTTTCATAAGATATGACACCTAGCCATAGAGTGTCCATCACCAAATAAGAAAAACGATAACAAGATACATCATGCTCATCCAGCTGAAGATGAGAGTGAATAAGAAGAAATACCTCGAAAGAGACTAACTAGAGGTGAAGATGTAGAAGAATATGCGTTATTCTCTGCATTATTTGGGTCTATAACACCTGGAGAAGATACATGGCTTATTGATAGTGATGCTTCAAAGCACATGACGTGGAAGAAGCAAACTCTATCAATACTTGAAGAAAATAACTCTCCCCTAAAGGTATCATTGGGAGATGACTATCAATATCCCATCAAAGGTATTGGCGAATCAAGATAGAAGCTCAAGTACTCTGGGACTTCCATGAAGATGAAGGAAGTGCTATATGTAGCATGTTTGAAAAATAACTTACTTTCCATCTCTGCTTTAGATAAGAAAGGATATATAGTTTCTTTTATAGATGAACAAATACTTATGTGGTCCAAAGTAAAGACACTTGAAGATGATGTGGTCATTGGAGAAGGAGGAGGAATGTACAAGCTCAAAGACATCCAGAGACAGCCCTTGTCCATGAGACTACTAGCTTAAGTGAACTGTGGCAGAGGAGACTTTCTCATGTCAACTACAAAGCATTTCCCTATGTGAGAAAGGTGGTAACAAGGTTACCATATCTAAAGATCAAATATGAGGAAACTTGCAAAGAATGTGCACGAGGAAAGAAAATCAAGAATCCCTTTCCAAAAAGTGAAACACATACCAAAGGTATGTTAGAACTAATTCATTCTAATGTATCTGGTGCTATTCCCTCCATATCATTAAGTGGATATCAGTATTGTGTCACATTTATTGATGACTACTCAATAAATACTTGGATATAATTCTTGAAGAATAAGAGTGAAGTGTTCAAGAAATTCAATGAATTCAAATTCTTGATAGAAAACCACTCAGAAAACAGAATCAAGAGACCGAGATCAGATAATGGTGGAGAATACACTTCAAAATAATTTGAAGCATTCTGTAAGGAGGAATGATTCAAGAGGGAACTAACCATTCCCTATAATCCCCCAAAAAATGGTGTTTCAAAAAGAAATAATAGAACTATCATTGAAGCAATGAAGACCATTATTCATGACCAAGACCTCCCCAAGAACCTATGGGTTGAAGCAACAAGAACAACGATATATGTGTAGAATAGATTATCTCACAGGACTCTTGGATTCAAGACTCCTCAAGAGATGTATACAAGAAAGAAACCTGAAGTGAGCCATCTCAAGATATTTGGTTGTCCAGTATATGTACATATTCTGAAAGAGAAGAGAACCAAGTTGGATCCTTTTGGAAATAAAGGAATATTTGTTGGATACTGTGAACTCTCCAAATTATTCAGGATATACATCTCAGGATTCCATCATATTGATATTAGTAGGGATGTAACATTTGATGAAGAGATAGCTCCTAATAAATCTAGAAGGTGTCAGCTTGAAGAAGTACATGAAGATGATGTACCTCCCAGAATAGTAGAAGTTGAACCCTTTCCTGAAATAGTAGCATATAAAGATCATGACATGCTAGAATATCAAAAACTCCATACTATGGATATTTTTCCAAAGAGAAAACCTGCTTGGGTAAGAGAAATCATACAGGAAGCAGAGAGATATGGAGCTCTAGAAGGCTTCACATGAACCAACAAAATATCAAAGCCATATTCTACTTATGTAGCTTTGATGTGTGACCTTGTAGATCAAGAACCCACCAGCTATGAGGAAGTTTCACAGAAGAAAGAATGGGTTGAAGCAATGACAAAAGAATACCAGTTGATAATGAATAATGATGTTTGGTATATAGTTCCCAAACTAGAAAAAAAGAGTGTGGTATCTTCGAAATGGATCTATAAGATAAAACATGTTGTTGATGGAAGTATCGAAAAGTACAAAGAAATATTTGTGGCTAGAGGATTCTCTCAGAAAGAGGGAACTGATTATGAAGATAAATTTTCTCCAGTAGAAAGGTACACTTCCATTAGAACCATCATGGCACTTGCTTCCATTATGAAATGGGACTTACACCAGATGGATGTAAATACACCCTTCCTTAATGGTGTGATTGAGGAATAGGTTTAAATATAACATCCACAAGAATTTGAAGTTGAAGAAAAATGACACATGTATGCAAGTTGAGAAAGAATCTATATGGACTAAAGCAAGCTCCTAGAACTTGGTATGATATAATAGATAGCTTCTTGACAAGATTGGGTTTTTCCAAGAGTAAAGTTAATCCTAACCTTTATATGAATATTATGGATGATGAACCTGTCATACTATTACTGTGTGTGGATGATCTATTTCTTACTAGAAATGAGAAAGAGATCACAGATTATAAGAAGAAGCTAGCTAGATAATTCGAGATGAGAGATCTTAGATTGATGCATTATTTCCTAGGGATAGAAGCATTGCAGATCCCAGAAGGAATCTTTCTGAATCAGGTAAATTATGTAGTATAAATATTGAAAATATTTGATATGTTGGATTGTAAGGCCATGGCCACACCCATCAACTGTAACCCACCTACAACTAAAACATTTTATATTTGTGAAAAATACATTACTTTAAAAGTTATTGTAAAGTTTTATGTTGTTGACCAAGGATGGTCAAAGTTGACTGTAATTGAAATATTTTATTATTTAATAATTAAAGGAAGAGACATATATCCAAATAGGACTGTTGAAGAGTGTTCAATAACCCACTAGGAGGAATGATATGGTGTAGAAGGAAAAAATGACAAATGGCAGCAACAACATTCACTTTCTAGCTGATGTAGGAGGAAACTTCCCGATAATTGTGGTCATGTTCCTAAGAAAGGAGGAACTGAGAAGGTGGATCATTTAATTTCAAAACTAACCCAAATACCTAGGCAATCATATATATACCCATTTAATGAGAAGGAATCTTACTACATTATAGAGATTAGAACCTTGTGGATTGTTGGAAACTAAAAGTTAGGCACGCAAGAGGAAATTTGATGAGGGGAAAGCTAAAGTGCATTGCTAAGAGTTTGAATGCAAGTGTGACTGCTAAGTCACATAGACGAAAGAACATGAATCTACAAAGTATCTTCGTCCTGGTGGTTCAATAAATAGGCTCAGGGGTCCTAAAGCAAGTAATATTGGCTACTTTGAGGAGATGATTGGGAGGAACAGTCTTCTTTGGGTCTTTGTTCACTTCAAAAGTTATTAGGTTCTATATTTCTGCTATTTTATCATATTTAATTCATTTTATATTTAGTTTTAAAGGATATATGTATGATAAAAGTTTACAGTCTTATTGATGGATTTCGAAATAAATAGGAAAGTTTATTTCCTGTAAATTTCTAGTTAAGTACAGAAGGAAGGATTTTACTGTTTAAAATAGATTTTCATAGTATAAATTATAGACTATTGTATTATGTATTATACTTAGATATTAAACAAATAGTATTCCTCTATATTTATTTTAAACCCTTGCAAAATTAACCAAAAGGTTAAAAACAGAGTCATCATTGGTTTTACCAAACAATAAACCTCCTTTAGAGTTAGGGTTTAATATTCATAGTAATATATATATCTATATATATATATATAATTCATTACCAGTATCATACAACAGAAAGGATTATGGTTTTTATAATTACTCAAGTATTACTATCATACAGCCAAAAGGCTTATGTTTTATAAATTTACTCAGTGTCCTTTGTATTACACCCAAAAGGATTATATTTTAATTTCAAAACAAATTTAGGGTTAACTTTCTACAAATAAAAAATGATAGATTCAAATTCAACCATAAAATTAAACTAACTTTCTATCTAAAATTTTTAACACAAAAATCAAGGGTTCAAGGCCTGTAAGGATACATTTTCTTTTCCAATTAATTTATTAAATAATGAAACATACAACGAAAATACCCTAAGTTCAACTGCAAAGAAAGGTCGTAACTAGTTGGGGGCCGTAACTCTTTTAAAATGGAATTCCTTCCAACTTAATTACATACGTAGTATTATTAAACCAAGAAATTCTAGAATGAGCCATAAACCTTTTTGAAAACCAGCGTGGCATCTTTCAACAAAATCTTGGTACAATAAAAACGTAACTAAGCAGACAAATTTATTCACTAAATAATAAACAAAATATCAAATTTATACCAAGAAATATTGTTAATAAATATTTTAGTTACATAATAAAACCAAGAGAATTAACGAAGGATAACCAAGATAGAAATGAATTTTGAACATCCTTTTATAATGACGACACCCTAAGTTCGAAACAAGACGAGAATCAAATTATTTTACCAACGAAAGTCTTAGGATTTTAAACAGAACCAGGAATAAAACTCAAAACCCAAGTATACATTTAAGCTTAAACAGTAAATAATACATCATACAACGAGAGCAACTATTTTTCTTCAAATTTTAATAAACAAAATTTACAAAGTAATGTTGTTAAAATTAACAACTTTTATACAACGATTTAAACCAAGCTAGGAGTGAAAATCGCAAGGATTGTTTCCTTCAAAACTATGTTAAATATTTTATAAAATCTCATTATTTCCAAAATGATTGTGATACATCTACCCACATACTCCACAGTCTGTAACAAAATGGATTAAATATTTTAACTCGTATAAACACCTAACTTAGCCTGTAGGATTTTGAAAACAGTTTAAATCCCAACCATTAATGCTCTAAGGAAAAACACAAGAGTGTTACCATCAACTCAAGGCTTGTTTAATCCAAATGAATACAAACCCAAGAGAGACCTCTGTTAAAGCCATAGAGCGACAATGACTATAGGGTTTAGGGTATACAAGTCTTACCAGGACCCCTCGGCGCCACCCTTGACTAAGCTATGTTCAAACCAAGCCTCATTAAAACTTCAAATGGAAACCTCCTACAAATCAACATTTCAGAGGTTAAAATTTAAAAACAACTGGTTTTCGATTTTATCAAGTAAAATGCAACAAACTGGAAAATGAACATTGCGCAGGAGCAAACTTACCAAACGACAAGTTTTCTCTACGAAGAGCCAAAGCATGGAGTTGAATACCATGGATAAGGTTGTAAAATAACATTGGAGTGTTCACAGAATTGAATGCTTGCAGGGCCAAGAGCCCTTGGCTCTCCCCACCAACTCATAACACAGAAGAATACGTAGAGGTTAAATCCTTAACATTATTTTAGGGCCTTAATACCTTTTCTCTAGTTGGAAAGCACCATAGGTTTTTACTTTGAACTTTTTACCACCTCCACATAGGTTATTTTATTTTCTACCCACTTTGCTATAATTTACTTTAGTCTCAATTAAATTTTCCTTCAGTCTTTTTACAGCACCATGGTAACTCTTTACCTTAGATTTTAGTTGTTACGAACACAGGTGGGGGTGGGGGGGGGGGGGGGCGGGGGGGTAAACCTTTTCTTTATGGAACCTACAATAATACAAAGAGTAAAAATGATTTAATTTAGAAAGCTAAGTAATACTTGTAAACCTGTAACCCTAGCATCGAAATAGGGTTAGTAAGCAATAATTAAAACAAGGCAAATATATATTTATGATAAAACAACTTAAGCACACAACGGTAACATACGACAAGGCGGACATGATACATTTTAACCTTGAATCAAGTAATTCTTGTTGAATATTAAGAACCTATATAGTGTCATATGATTCACAAAAGGAGTTGTTGTATTTGAGTTTATTAAGTGTTGATGTTATAGATTCTCATTTTAGGTATTAAAATGATATAAACACTCGATAACAATTTTTTTTATTCTTATGGAATTTTGGAGTTGTTTCATGGGAGCCAACCAGCAACTGTTGTCTGATGAGACATCAGAGTTAGTGGACATGACTTAGTATAGACATATTATTGGGTCATTAATGTATCTAATGAACACAAGGCCAAATATATGCTTTTTTGTGAGATTCTTGAGTCAGTATCTAGTTAAACCTAGATGGGTTCACCTGATAGATTCAAAGCATGTGATGAGGTACCTAAAAGGTATGATATATTTGGGACTTTACTATGGGAGAGATCATGACTACAAAATATATGGATATACAGATTCATATTGGGCAGGAAGAGTTGCATATAGGAAGAGCATCTCAGGTGGATGTTATTGTCTGGGATCCGCCATGATCTCATGGTTTAGTAATAAATAGTCAAGTGTTGGTCTCAGTACAGCTAAAATAGAGTACATTGCAACTTTCTATGCTTGTTGTGAAGCGATATGGCTTTAGTAGCTGATGTCAGGATTATTTGACATGGAGTTGGACACCACAACGATTCTTTGTGACATCCAGAGTTGTATAAAGATGACAGAGAACCTGGTGTTCCATGAAAAATAAAAGAACATAGAAATCATATACTTTTATATAAGGGATACGGTACAAAAGGGAGCTATCAATATCCAGTATGTAAGTACCGATGATCAAGTTGTTGATATACTAACCAATCCTCTATCTTGAATAAATTTTGAATATTTCTGTGACAAACTTCATGTAGTTTGAAAATACATTCCTTGCAAGAAGGAACAGTGATGGAACTATAGATGATGAGTATATGGACCTTCTTCCAAAAGGAATATTAGGTCTAAGACATGAACCCTCCTCAGACAAAGGGGGAGCAAATTGATAATATGGAACTTCCCAGAAAAGGTGGAGTAATGATGAGACTAACATCGACGATGGATGAAATTGATGATGAAAATCCGACATTCACTTCTGGATGATAGTATTGTCTCTTGAGGATGGCAGGTATACCACTCTGTTCATGAGAGTGGTCCTTATTAAGGATGGCCCTGTAGATGTTACTCTCACATGGAGACTGCCCACATTGAGTTGTGGATACCATAGAATAACACTCGCTTAGGAGTGGTACTAACCTTGGTGGTAAGGATGCTCTATGATGAGTCCTCATAGATGACAGGACTTACATTTTGTATGCAGTCGAGATCTTCTCTACAGATAATACTCTTGTATGGAGAGTATGCCTACATTCATATGTAGATTCCATAGAATAACACTCGCTTGGTTGTGGTCCTAACCTTAGTGGTATGGATGCTCTACAATGAGTCCTCACGGACGTCGTAGTATAACACTCACTTGGGAGTGGTCCTAAACTTAGTTGTATGGATGTTCTAAGATGAGTGACAACATTTTGTATGCGGTCAAGATATACTCTTCAGACAATACTCTTGTTTGGAATATTATACCTACACATGAGTGTAGATACCGTAGTATAACACTCACGTAGGATTGGTCCTAACCTTAGTAGTATGGATGGTCTACGATGAGTCCTCTCAAATGATAGGGCCTACACTAAGTGCAACCGAGATCTACATTTAGTTGTAGAATATTCAGCTGATCAATTTTATGGATTAGGATGATGGAGGATTGCATCGTCCTTGGATTCACATCCTAAAGTTATAGGGATTGATCATCCCACAAAGAGATCATGTGTACTTCAGGTAGTGAGGTGACAAAGGATCAAGTAGATCGAAGTGTAGGTGCAAATGCCCAAGAAGATTGAATTACTGTTGAAAAAGGATTGAAATGATCAAAGTGTTCCTTCTACAAAGGATCAATGATATCAGAATACTACTACAAAGGATTGAATATCAAAGTGATGCTACGAAGGATTTAAAGATCGAACTGTTTATGCCAAAGGATCAAGTGGTCGTGTGATGCAAAAGATGAAGAAATTGAAGAGTAATTTTTCCAGATACCGATTGTGAAAAATTCCTATGATGTATAGATGTATTAACTCGATACTGTTAAGATATTATCTCTATATTATCCTATAGTCTACAATGATGTTGTCAGTAGAACAACCTTGTAATTAAGAGGGAGTGTTGAAGTATTGTAACTTCAAAGGATATTCTAAATGTATTTTACTAATGTAACCCAAGGGAGATGTTATTATTCCTTCAATGGGGTGTTACTATTGTATTTGGCAATCATAGAGCCACGAGGTAAAGCCTCCATTGTAAGTCGGGTCATTAGTACTTTAATGAAGAATATAATATATTGTTTTGAGTCTCCCTAGGTGAAATCGACCCAAATAGTTTAGTGGGGCCAAATTGTTTAGGGTAAAAGTCAGTTGGATAAATGTGTATAAATAATAGAGCTGTGATTCTTAATTGTACACAAACTCACTCACTTGAGTAGAGCATAGGAGAGAGAGAGAGAGAGAAAGAACAGAATGAGGAGAATACCTGGTTTTGGGTTATATCTTATAGATATTATACAGAGAAATGTTTTGTTGGGTTTTCTTCCTCTTGAGGGTTTCCCAAGATAAATATTGTTTCTATATTGTGACTATGTTTCTATATTGTTTATATATTTTCTTTGATCATAGTATCCTTCCATTTCTTCTCTATTGCTTATTCATAGTTGGAAGGATCTGCATCGATGATGTCACACAACAGTGCCAGATAAATGGAGTTTTTTTTTAGGCCTCTTAATTTCTTTGGAATTCCCTTCACACTTTTCTTCATCTTGGATGATATCTCGTTCCCAATATGGTATTCATATCTCGAGGTGGATATACCGCTCTCTCTGGTTTGGTCATATCATGATTCTTATATTCTTTTGAATCTATTTCTTCCACCACGATGTCTCTGAACCTAGGAGCTTCATGTTCCTCTTCATGTATGTTTTTTGGAGTGAATATTATAATTGAAAGGTCGTCACTTTTTCTTTGGAACAAGTCTCATCCTTATTTTCTCATAGGTGATTGTACACTATCTTTCCTACAAGTCAAATTTAGTTACATGATTAGAAACATTTTATAGTTTCCAAAACATAGTGACAAATTCTAATGCATAAATATATATGTCAAACAACCATGCAACTATCTTAGCCAATACTACAACATTGATCCATATTCCATATACATAACGTAACTTTCTAAATTCCTTCCATCTCCACCATAACATTTATTAGGAGTGTGCACTACTCCCAATATGTCAGCAAAGAGGCTACATTCTATATAAGTAGAAATGGAATGGTGTATAGAACCATACGCTACTTACCCATCACATGAAAGTCAGTATTATATTGTTCATAAATGTATACATGGAATCATGCATAATACATCAACTAAATATAAATATGTACACAACCAAACAATATCATTTAAATAACTAGATATATAGGAAATGACAATTAAACACATATCTTTGTGTGTTTGGTGGGTGGACTCCTTCTTGATCCTTATGCCCTTGCAAGAATAACTCTAGTATTTAACAACATGCTTTTACTTCATTGTTTGATTCTAAGTACATGTTTGTATCTTGCTCATGATTGGAAATACTGAGCAAGTATTCATACATCATAGATAGAAATATGTATTGGTGTTGAATATGTGTGTCCTACAAATGCATCCCTTCTTATCCAATGTTGAAGTGGATAAGAGTATGATATTGTCTTCATTGGTAGAATTCTTCTAGATCAAAGTACACATTCCTTATCACTTAAGGAAGATTCCCTTACTTTATTCTTAGCTACAATTAATTCGTCCTTGGTTGTATTGGTTCACTCTCTGCAACATTCTCGAGTTCTCTTTCTGACATTTGCATCTTCACATCCTTGAGTTGAGTTATTAAGTTCATCTTCTTGTTGATCTCCTTTCCTTCGTACAATATGGTCATTGCATCAAACATATCCTTGGGAGTCTTCAAGGATGATACATGTGAGATATAATGGTGATGTAAATAATCCTCTTGGATTTGACTAGGTCCTTCTTTTGCTTTGATTTTGTATTCATCTCCCTTTTAATATGCAACTTCTTCTTTGACATAGTTCTCTAAGTCATACTTCTTCAAGTATGAGAAGCACTCTATATTTCAATGCTCAAAATTTATCGTCTCCTTCAATATTTTCCTCAATCTTGGTACTATTTGTCATTATGATAAAATTGATAACCTCAAATGGAAATATAGAGGATAGAACTTACCAACGAGATTGCTTCAATTTGATGCTTGCTTGCAAGGTTTTCTGGAAGACTAATTCTGGTGCACCTAGGGTTTGATAGAGAAACTCTAATTTTTCAAATTAGGTAACTTTTATATCTGATTGGATATAACGATGCACCTCCTCAAGGAACGTTGAGTAGTACACTCATTTTTCCATATGTGTGGACAAAACTGCAAAATATCTTATGCCCTAGTTTTTCTCGGCATCAGTGTTAGGTCAAAAAATGAAAATAAAAAGAATGATAAATTTATTCCATAGAAATATGTGTCGTATTAGGGTGAGTTTTATGGTCCTACTTTTTCAACTAATCGGTCGAGGGAAGTTCCTGAAACATGAATCCCTAGTTTCTCCAATTTCTTCTACATAATTGTCTCATCTTGATTCTACTGTATATCTAAAATTCCTACTCCTCAAGGTATGAAAGTTCTTCCTAAGACAACTTGATTTGTATTCTATTGAAGCCCATAGGTTAGAGCATAATTTAATTCCCCAAGTGGAACTTATGCCTAGTTTCCCAAGGTGACTTGTTTCAATATTGGTTTCATATAGAGAACTTGTACATACTTCCATGTGCCACTGTTTCAACTTTGGGGTATAAAAATCGCACCACATAAATTATAGTACATTCCCTATCTGAAAAATATTTCTAAATTTTATTTGGACCTTCCTATCTCGAGATATAGAAATTTTCCCTAGGTCACCTATTTAAGACTGCATTTTGCATGATGTTGGAACACTAATTTGGACAAATCATATCTCCTAAAGTATAGTGAACATGAGGTTGAAACTTGCACAAAACGTACATAAATATTTTATCTTCCTTTGGTACAATTTTTAGCTCTCGATCCTTCTCCAAACTAAATTTATAGATAAAATCCCAAGATTACTATATTTTGTCTTCTCGGGTTTTCAAGCATGAAACCTTATTATTCAGTAGCTGCAATTACAATAGTATTTTGAATGCACAGTGCCTTATTTCATAGATGATATAATACCTTGTTAGTTTCTCTAATATATTCAAATTTGTTAGGATATTTATCTGAAAGAATAACAAGCACAACAAGATATCCAAGATGCACAAGATAGAGAAGATACACGAGACACAGAGATTTTCCTTATGGAAACCATAAAGGAGAAAAACTCATAAACTTCCTCAAAATATTTTTGTCACTAAGACAATATCACAAGAATCACAATATGGAAAAACCCAAGAATAAGAAGTCTTCTATGGATCTCTCTCTCCTCCTTGTCTATCACTCTCTCCTCATGCACACTTTAGAGAGTGTGAGTGTGTGTCCAAATAGGGAGGATTCCTCCCTATTTATATTCTTTTGTTGAGTAACTTACTCAACTAAATAGGTCAGTCAAGTAACCTCTTTGGGTTCTACCTATGTAGGAATACTCATAAATAAATTTTACTTTATTTAAATTGGGGACTATTGCCCTAACTTAAAACATAGGGTTTACCTCAATGACCATACACAATAATGACATCCTGAAAGGAGGGAAACCAATATTTGTTGGGGGTGAAACTATATACAATGATAATATACATCAGAATATCTTTTGAAGTTACAAATACAAAAACACTATGTTTTGGTTTTCATCTTTCTTTCCCTGTAGCTAATCTTTGTACATGACCTTTTCATTGAATAATACATCTCTACTCCAAATGATTTTGTGATTTTCATAATCCCATAAGTGATAACCAAAATCATCAAACATGTATCCAACAAAGGTGCATTTCTTGGATTTATCCTCAAGATTTGTTCTATTTTCTTTATCAACATGTACAAATGCTTCACAACTAAAATTTATCATAAATGAGTAGTTTACCATTTTATGTGTCCATGCCTCCTCTAGAATTCTACCATCTGAAGCGCTTGAAGGCCTTCTATTTATTACATAAACAACAGTTTCTACGACATCATCCAAAAACAATAAGTGAAACATTTCATGCAATCTCGTACACTTTGCATGCTCCATGATCATCCTATTCATCCTTTTCGACACACCATTTTCTTATGGTGCTCCTGGGATTGTCTTCTCTCTAAGAATCCCATGGTATGAACAATAACTATAAAACTCCTTGCTATAGTATTCACCTCTATTATTAGATCTGAGACACTTTAATCTTTTCCCTCTCTCATTCTCAACCAAATATTTCCACTTCTTAAAAGTAGCAAACACATCTAATTTTTATCTAATGCAATAAAGCCAAGTTTTTCTAGTTGCTTCATCAATACAAGTAACATAATTGCTAGAGCCTCCAAGAGATTGTACCTAATTCGGTACCCATACATATGTATACACAAGATCTGATTTTTCACTCTTCTTTTGTTTCCCAACCCTAATAAATATAACTCTCTTCTATTTTCCATAAACACGGTTCTCACAGAATTTCAAACTTACCTGCTTCAGATATGGAAGAAATTTCCCTGAGTGGAGAATTTGCATCCCCTTCTCACTCATATTTCCAAGCCTATGATGCCACAAAATTGCACCTATTTCTGTGGAATCTACAGATATAGAATAATCATTATTATGAGTAAATAAATACAATGTACCTATCCTATCTCCTTTTTCTATTGCCATTTCTCCTATAGTGATCTTCCACCATGTTTTTCCAAACGTAGAAAAACAACCATTATCTCCCAACTTCCCTGTTGAGATCATATTTATTTTCGTAGCAGCAATATGACTTACCTCCTTTAACATCCATTCATTTCCATTATTTAACTTAATCCATACCTTACCCATTCCAAGAATTTTACATGGTTCATCATCCCCCAATAAAACATGTCCAAAATCATCTAAAACATAATCATGAAATAATTTCCTAATGGGTGTAGTATGACATGAAGGCCCTGAATCTACTACGCATTAATCACTAGTATTATCTATTGCAAGAACTAAAGCATATTGTAACACATCACCTATTGCATTTTCTTCCTTAGTAGTCTCTTGCTTCATATGCCATTTCTTCTTTGGAGCTCTACAGTCTTTCTTCAGATCTCCTTTCTTACCATACTTCTAGCACTCTATCTTTCCCATTCTGGACTTAGATCCTCCCTTTCTTGACTTTCTTCTATTACTTGTCCTCTTTCTTCTATCCATTTAGCTTACTTTGCTTTCAATGGTAAATGCATTACCTGATGTGTCACCTCTATTTTTTCTTTACATTTCCTCACCAAGAATAAAACCAATAATATCATCAAATTTAAGAGAGTTTGAACTAGAGACAGAGTTACTTACAACCATGACCAAACCATTCAATATTTATGGCAACGAGCATAAGATTAGAAGATCCCTAACCTCATTTTCAAATTTCATTCCTACATAAATTAGTTGATTAGTAACTGTATTAAATTCATTTAAATGGTCAGCAATAGATCCACCTTCAGACATATTCATATTAAATAAACGCTTCATTAGAAATATCTTGTTGGAAGCCGATAGTTTTTCACAGAGCTTAGCTAATGCGCTCGTCATACTCTCTGTTGTATTTTCTTTTGAAATATTGAAATCCATTGAAAAATATAGGCATAGCCATATTGTTTTTAGTTCCTTTATATCAAGAACCTCCATTCTTCATCCTTCACAATTGTCGAATGTTTTGTTTTCTTCCCAAAGGTAGGGATGGATCCTTCTGGTACAAATAGTCCTCCATTTGCATCTTCCATAACTGGTATTTTTGGACATTAAATTTCTCAAACCTAAAATTTATTTCTTCCCCCATTGCTCCCACTCGAACAAGGAACCCTTCTTTCCTACGACTTTACCAACCAAATACACATTTGTCTCTAATACCAATTGTTAGAAAACATGATAGGAGAGCAATAACAATAAACAAGATGAAAATAAACACATAAACATATTACAAGAGAGACACCAATATAACATGGTTCACCCAATATGGGATGCATCCACACACAAATTTTCCAACCCTTTATTATTATATCGTCCAATAAAATGAAGGGATACAACCTACAACACACTCGCTACACTTCCTCTTCACTCTTTCACAATATCTCTGACACAATCAAAGATATCGGTTTACAATGTTGCAATACAATACACAATTGTATTACAATGCCTTCCTTTTTTAAAGGGAATACAATTGAGAAAATACCATGGACTTCCCAAAACCATGGGCCCGTAAATCACCCATTATTTACCAAGTCATGACTATGAAATTACAACATTTTACAAGGATGTTTTCCCTAAATTTTTTCTACAGGGGTGTTTTCCCTGAACCCCTTCCAGGGGGGGCTCCCAAAATAGTTATTTCTCCCCGTCCCCTTGGACCCCCCTTATGAATATAGTCAGGGGCGAGGGGGGATGGAATACCCCCGCTGCCGCCAAATTCCCCCTTCAAGTGTTGGTATCCAAACACGATTGAAACAACAACATCTCTAAATTGGGAAGATCCAACTCCACAACCAACATTGTCTCCCACTTTTGTAACGACTTAATTTGTATTC
The DNA here is from genome assembly GCA_001517045.1 of Pseudotsuga menziesii. Lineage (NCBI taxonomy): Eukaryota > Viridiplantae > Streptophyta > Pinopsida > Pinales > Pinaceae > Pseudotsuga > Pseudotsuga menziesii. Next base: position 908,042 of record LPNX010557620.1, read on the forward strand.
ACTTACATAAATATTTTTATTCACTTGTTGTCAAATCCTTATTGTACTCGCAAAATATATTTACTATAAGTCTTATGGAAAGTGCCTTCTTCCAATGTATTGTAGGTTTTCTCAAGTAGATTAATGAATCCAATTTGAATATAGTTTTTTTGGCTGATTATGTATATTTGGAATAGTTTAATAAAATATTTTGAGTTTGGAGACCTTTTCTAGTGTTTCATTCCACAGTAAAAATACCTTTGTTTTTGTTTGTATACCATCTCATTTTAAGGTTTCAACATGGAGTTTTACTCTTTGGATTTTTAGCATGATTCAAACTACTTTGGACCTTCGTACACTACAACAAATCCTGGAATTAGCATCCCATTTAGCGTCCCTTTTTTGTGTAATTTTTTTTACATCGACTGGTCAAACTAGACGCTAAATGGGACGCGTCATGGACAAAAATTAAAGCATCTCAAAAAATGTCTTTTTTTGCTTTCTAGATAGCATCCTTTATGACGTCCAAAATAGCGTCTCTTTTTTTCCTTCCAGAATGGCGTCCAAATTTTCTTCCTAAACAACATCAAGATTTGATTCCATAATAGCATCCAACTTTGCTTCCTAAACAACATCGAGGTTTGCTTCCTAAATAACGTCCTATTTTGCTTCCTAGCGAGTGTCCAGTTTTGCTTCTTAAATGACACCCTTGTTAGCGCCATTTTTGCATCCTTAATAGAACCATGTTAGAATCCAAATTAACATCCAATATTGCATCCATTTTTGCTACCACTTTAGCATCCCATTTTGCACCATGTTTTACTTCCAAATATGTGCCAATTTTTGCTTCCAAACTTGCACCAGTTTTTGCTTCCTTTTTTGCATCGTGTTTTTCTACCAAAATGACACCAAATATTTCTTCTATTGTTGCACCATATTTTTCTTCCTATGTAGCGGCATGTTTTGCATCGAAAGTAACGTCTTATTTTTCTACCATATCAATTCCATGTTTGGCTTCATCATTAGCGCCACGTGTTGCATCCTTTTTAATGCCTAGTTTCGCATCTCTCATGTTTTGGTGACTAATTTAGTTGTTTTTAGTAATTTTATATATGAGTTTTGGTCATTTTGTTTGGTCACCTATCTCTTTTTTTTGCTTACTAATTTATTTGCTTTTTAACCGATATTATAATATCATTAGGGCATGGAGGAATCGAACCACCAACCTCCTACTTGTAAGGCAGGCGCTCTTCCATTGAGCTAGAACCCTTTAAGAATTTTGGAACCTAACTTACAGAGTCCTCTATAATGGTAAAAAGGATCAATACACAACTTTGAGTATCTAAAGGTCAACAAAGGATGATAGATTGTATTATCCTTAACATGGGATTAATTACGTTCCTTGGTTCTTTGTATATAATTTTCCTATGATTGTAAAGTTTCTATCATTACAGTACCAACATCTGCTGCTTGTGAGGCAGTAGCATCACCTTTTTCCTGTGATCTGGTGGTATCTTGGGATTAATCTATTTGAGTGTCATCAACTGGTTGAACCCTCTATAACTGAGAGACAAAATTATCCTCAATTCCTAATTCTATTGTAGTGCCACTCATTCCTCTAAGTTGTTGACTATAATCAACCCAGCTACTCAAATGATTTATTGGTCACCCACTTTGAAGTGTTCAGTAAATAGAGTCCAAATGGGACGGAGCTGAAGTACTTTAAATATTGCTCTATGCTACAACCCTATCATTCTCTGCAATCATAGACACATTACATTATATATGTCTTTAAATTATGAACTCTAAAGTTCGAATCCATAAATAACATGGTAATACTCAATCCATTCAAATCCCTATGTGTTTTTTGAAGAATTTTTTGAACTAGAAAACATAGGGGCTATTCTCCTTCTAAGGCGATTGAAATTTGAGATAGAGAGACCTAATAAGAATTATGGAGTCCCATAATATTGTAGATTTGGGAATGCTCTACTCTCACAATAATGATAGGCCTTGGAGTAAAGCTAATGCTTCTTCCATATTATTAGAATTGATGCCAATTCCCCATGCAAACTCAATGACTTGTTTTCCTTTGGGATCAAAGACAAACCCCCTTCCTGCCAAAACACTTGACACCCTTGGTAAATCGACTTAGTTGCAAGCCCACAAAGTTGCAACTTCAATAAGTAACATGCCCACCTAATTACAGTTCTACTATGCAGTGAACCATCGACTCAACTAATGGAAATTGTCAATGAGTTAAATGACAAATTATTGTGCTTTTAATATAGGAACAAAATGCAACCAAACTGTAGTTGGTTAGTATTTAAGAATCTAGAATTGTACTTGGATTGATAGAAAAGGTTGTTCTGTAAATGCATGGATAGCAATAGAGGTTTAAAAATTAAGACCATGTGTTGTACAGTGACTGCCTAATGCTATGTCAAACGATTAGTTTTTGATGAACACATATTATTATTGCATATTATGTATCATTTATGAACAGGAATTATGTTGCCAAACAACCTAAGATCTAACATATATTACTTGTTCCTTCAGTTTGGAGTTCTAGGTGACTTCAACAAGGTTGATGCTAATACCGTATGCAACCACCAAAGTGGCAAGGTCTCTCACATATCTTGAAGTCAATAGGAACTTAAAACTCTCCATCATTCTCATATTTGGTTTCCCCTATAAAAAGTACAAGAGGTTGAGTTAAAGAACCTAAAATAACTTATGTTCTTAACATAACACATTTGAAAAACTGCAAGAAAATAGAATATAGATATACCTTCTTATTATGAGCTTCTCCCTTGGGAATTGTAGGATAATCCACTACAAATTTATTTACCCACTAGTAGATTCCACATAATGTAATCCCCAACAGCACCAAAATGTGCATCATTCCCTTCAAGGAGACTGCCCAACCATCCACACCAAGCCCAAGATTCTTATGCATATGGGAGAAATACTTAACAGTTCTCCCCAAAAAAATCAAGACTACATTGGCTCCTAGGCCAAACAAAGGGTAGAACTTCTTTGCTTCATCTGTTGTTGTAATATGCAAACAACCCCAATTATCTCATCCCTTATATTGGTACAACTTGTATCCATTTTCCTTTTCAATATAGACTTGTTTTAGATATAAATCCAAAAAACGAACATAACCCATCCATAGAAATGAGTTGCAATTACTAAAATGAAACTCAAACTATAGAACATAATAATCTTTCGAAATCTCTTTCTACTTTAAACAACTCTAACAAACTCATGCCATCTTCTACAATAAATCCATCCACAAAACAACTCATTCAATTTTTTTTGGAATATTTTTCAATTTTTTGAACAGAAGCCTATTAGTAGTTGCATTGGAATACTAGTGCCTTACAAAAATTGTATAATAAGCCTAATGCAAACTGCTCTACTTCATAAGATAAGGTGCATAGTTTATTACACTCAAATATTCTATTGTATCATGCTATGTCTATATTTTTTACCTTAAAAACATTACAGTACAACAGTTTTGCTCTGATAATAAACCTAGTCTCTAAGAATACTAGTGTGTTTATACCACAACATTACTTCCAAAGTTCAATTTGTGTCAAATATTCGCCACTGTAATGTGCATCAAACACCAATATGTTTATACTAACATGCATATCAAAGACAACAACCAAATCCACAAGTGAGTGCTTAAACAAATTATTAATGAATCTCTCTCATCAATTCGATCAATCAATTCTTTATGAAACTCTCAACCCTTTCATTATCACCACTAGACCAAAGAAATACTTTTTAGACCATAGTTGAAAATGAATTTTTATTTAGAAAAAACTTTAAAGTGTTGATTAGGATCTTATTGGCCAAGATAATCAAGGACCCACCCTTTCAAAATGATCCTTATGAGTTGTGTTGATAGATGAAGGATCAGCCCTAGAAAGAGTTAGCCAAGGGCTTTATTGGGTGGTACCATTCATTCAGTTTCCTTCATAGTTCTTTAAGTAGTCATTTTATTTCAAGTTTAAGTTATGACCATTTAAACTATATGTTTTGTTTTAATCCACCATTATGTTTGGTAAACCAAAATCTATTGCGATAGATAAATCATCCAAGAGTGAAAGATTTCATTCTCCCAAACAAATCCAAATATAAAATATTTTGAAACGCATAATTAAAAAGCAAAATTTCAGAACTCTACACTACATAAATCGTTCTGAGTCTACATAGAGGAAGGGATCTGATCACAGCTTCATCCAGGCCATATGATTGAGTAATTATCTACCAGCCTTTTGGGTCTTGGAATCCTTCCACTGAATAAGAATCAACTTGTATATTAGTCCAAACTCCATATCAACTAGGAATCGGTAATTGGCTAGAGTAAAATATTCATTATTTCATTTTTAATGCCTTTATAATTGCATGGAAATGGCTGAATGGGATACATACATGAAATCTCTGGGAACTTCTTCTTGTAGTTCTATATTTGAGTGTGCATTAAGGTGGAAAAATGATTGCAGAAAAAGGGTTGCATGGAATATTTTCCAAAGTCTCAGCTCAAGAAATACCTTGAAAAGTAGAGACTAGCTCTTAGGTTAGATTTTTGTAAGACATAACTTGTAGATTGAGTGAATATCAGTCATTACAGGTCTCAAATATTTATTTGTGCCCCCAATCTATGCCCCCAAATCAACTAGAAATAAATAGTGGACTACAACTTAGAGTCTTAAACTAAACTAAAATTCAAATATGTATGCTTTAGAAAATAATAGCTACATGCACATGCCTTAAGAATTGATATTCATAGGGAGAATGCATTTTTGTTCAAATAGACCTTACATTTTACAAGATTATCTGAGCATAGTATTTCATCTGATACTTTAAATATTATTATATTAGTTTTGACAATTTGTTTATCCTTTTATTATAATAGTCTGATCTCTACCAGCTGAAATTTCCTTTGGACGGGATTGCTCTGGAGGCAAACTCATGGCCAATTTATTTAACAGATCTACTTCAAACCTATAAATTTGTTGAAAATACATAGATGTAATTAAATATGTTTGTGGAGAATGAAGGATAATAAACCCAATGCAAAATCATAAATAACGCCACTACAAATTGAGAGTGAATTGATGTAACTACACAAAATTGATGAGAAAACTACAAATATAAAAGCTCCTATATAAAAAAATTCTAAATTAGACAACTTGATAGTTTGAGACTTACCTGAGCATCTTCATCTAGCATGCTCATCTTCCATAAAATTGTGCTTTGAACTCGATTTGAAACTATATCGAAACAAAGCTCTTTCTCTGCTAGTCTATTTAGAAGATGTCCCAAAGGAAAGTTACATAACACAAAATATCAAAAAAATAATATACATTAACAAGAATGATTTAACAAATAACTATCCTTTAACCTTAAATGTAAGAGGATTTACTATATAATTTAGGTCCTTCCGAAAAGAGTCATTAAGAAAAAGGTTGACCCCACATGCCTCCAATCAACCCTCTCTCTACTACTTTAGTATCAATCTCAGCTGATATACATTTCAGGGAAATTATTGTGAGAGATTCTTCGATATTTTTCTTGAAATAAAATATTTTTAAGTCAACAATTACGGTGAAAATATGATGCCTCATAGAGTTATGCTTTAACTCTTTCCCTATTTTTATTGGTTTAACTCTAGTTATCACTACCCTTCCACTCTAGTTATCACAATAATTGTTATCCTTTATTGGTTTATTTCTTTTACATCTAGTTATCACAACTACTTTACTCTTAACTTTACTTTTCGCAAAATAGAAAACCTATTATCCTCAAGAGAAGCACCCTCCTTTCTATTTATGGAATAAGGAAGAGAGTAATTACAAGCAAACCCTGTACTAGGTCTACAAGTGGACCACTTAACAAGACAAAGTCCAATCTAATGTTAGTTTTTCATCGTTCAAGCTAGCATTATGATCTTAGGATCTTTAACTGAGAGAATAACATGCACAGTAGTAAAACACAAGCACAACACAAGAGACAAGAGACAAAAAAAAAATTCCTCGGGGAAACCATAAAGGAGAAAACCTCGTAACTTCCTCAGAGATAGAATCAACACCAAAGGTAAAACTAGAAAAAAGTAAGATGATCTCCCAACAGCAGCAGTCTCTCTCTCTCACACCGAGAGAGCTTCTCCTCTCTCACTCATGCACCCCAATGAGTGAGTGTGTGTATGAGTATGTTAAACAGAGAGGATCTCACTCTCTATTTATATTCTTTCGTTCACTTGGAACCCGCTCCAACATTTCAGCCTCACTTAACAATTACTTACTAGATCCGACATCTCTAGGAGTGTCTAATAACCCTAGTTCCCCACCACTTGTGGGGACTTTTCCTCCTCCAACCAATAGGAGGGTAACACAATGGTGGGGACTATTGCGCTAACTTACAATGACTCACCTAGGGTCAACTACACTAGGATAGTCTAATAACCCAAGGGCCCCACAACTGTGGGGACTTTAAACCTTGACCAATAGGAGGGTTACCCACAATGACTTGACATGACTTTCTCATTATAGAAACTTCCCAGAATAAACATCGGGGTATGACATGACTCAAATACATTACAATACATCCTGGAATAAACATAGGGTTACAATACATAAGAAATACGGATGAATACATTCCGAAGTTACAATTACATCAACACTCCCTCTTAACTAGGAAGGTATTCTCTCGACACAATTTATTAGCACCGGTATTCTTCTCTGTATCATCTGAATCATCATCAACTTCTCGTCATCTTCATCTTCAAGTCATCTTCATATTTAGTTCATATTATTCTATATCTAGATCATCACTCGATCTAGATCACCATCACTGGATCTAGATCATCACTTGATCTGGATCATCATCACTAGATCTGGATCATCTCTCGATCTGGATCATCACTGGATCTAGATCATCACTGGATCTAGATCATCACTGGACATCATCATTGGATCTGGATCATCACTGGATCTAGATCATCACTGGACATCATCACTGGATCTGGATCATCACTCGATTTGGATCATCATCACCGAATCTAGATCATCACTTGATCTAGATCATCATCACTAGATCTGGATCATCACTCGATCTAGATCATCACTGCTGGATCTAGATCATCACTCGATCTGAATCTCTCGGAGTCATCATAACTGGATCTAGATCATAGCTTGATCTAGATCTCATCTGGTCATCATCATGTGTGCTATCTTGTCATAGGAAGTTTTAAAGAGCCAGCCTTCTTTCATGTTGGTTGTAGGCCTAGCCATCAGGTAGGTCTTCGCCTAGCACTTACATATGACCTAATCATTAGAAAGGCACACCCAAAACTCACATCTGATCATGTATAAACCTACAATCACATCAGAAAGGCCCATCACTCACATTCACCAGCATGATAGGACATCACATCACTATCATCTGTGAAAAGGCTTTAGCACTTATATCTGACCTAGAAGGAAACAAGTCCTCCACCCTTGACAGAAAGGCTTGCACTCACATCTGACCTAGAAGGAACTGAATCCTCTCACCATGATAGAATGGCCCCCAGTCCCAGAATGAGCTACTTGGTAATGGACCAGGTGCCTCCATTCTCCCAGAGAATGGCAGTTGCCCTTATATTTGACCTGGTAGGAAACAAGTTCTACACCCTCGCCAGAATGGCTTGCACTCACATCTGACATGGAAGGAACTAAATCCTCTCACCATGATAGAATGGCCCCCAGTCCTAGACTGAGCTACCTGGTAATGGACCAGGTTCCTCCACTCTCCCAGAGAGTGGAAATTTCCCTTACATCTATCCTACTCGACAGAATGGCTACCACTCATATCTGACATGGAAGGAACTGAATCCTCTCACCATGACAGAATGGATCATCCCTTACATTTGACCTACTCGTCAGAATGGATTTGGATCTTAGCACTCATATCTGACATGGAAGGAACTGAATCCTCTCACCATGATAGAATGGCTCAGCCCTTATAACTGACCTGCTCGTCAGAATGGATTTGGGAATCATCACTTTCCCTTAGAGGAAACCTTGATCTCAAGAACACCAAGCTTGTCCTTGAAGTAATCGAACTTTACTCTGGCCAATGGATTCATCAACACATCAGCTATATGTTCCTTTGTCGCAACATACTGGAGCTTCATTGCTCCCCTCTGCACCATATCCCTGATATAGTGATACTTGATCTCGATATGCTTCAACTTGTCATGGAACACTGGATTCTCTAACAACTTCACGCAACTCTAGTTGTCACAATGTATACAAGTAGCATCCACCTGGAGATCAAATAAATCAAACAGTAGCTTCCTCAGCCATACTGCCTCACAACTAGCTGAACAAGATGCGACATACTCTGATTCAGCTATACTCAGTGCCACATAGGATTTGTTCCTGCTAAACCAAGAGATCACACCTGATCCCATACTAAAGCAACACTCTGAAGTGTTCTTCCTATCGATGGCATTTCCTGCCCAATATGAATCAACATAACCCTCTAGGTTAATCTTCTGATTAGCATCGTACTTGATCCCATAATCAACTGTACCCTTGCATTCTTTGTAACCATCAGGTGAACATGTCTCAATGTGTTCACAACAAAGCAAATATCTAGTCTCAGGTACATCAAGGACCCAATCATCTAATGATACATCATAGCATCAACCGTCTCTGATGAAGCATCACTCAATAGCTTCATGTTCGATGCCATAGGTGTGGTCATGCAGTCTATCATCCTAAACCTATTCAGGATCTCTACTACATCCCTTGTCCACACCTCCATGCCTAGAACAATAGTGCATCAACACATAATAGGAGCATCACTAGTCTTCCATCTTCAACCTTGAAGCAAAGGTTGGAATCCGCTTTACTCTCAGTAAATCCTAGAGTCATCAGTAATTTATCCATCATGTCGTACCATGTCGAACCTCAGGATATTCTGCAGTCACTCCCTCTGAAGTGGAGCATCATACTCTCTATGTCTTCTGTACTCTATGCATTGAAACATTCTGTACTGGAGTGACAAGTAGTATCCATCTAGGATCATTGGATACCAAGATCCTCTATTTTGAACTTTTTCAAAAGTTCTTCTCACATCCATCTGTGAGCTTGTCATCCTTTATCAAGCTTGTAGCAAAGGTTAAGATATTCATCAAGCTCATCATGTATGTGTTATCCCATGGGTGTCTTCTGAACTCGTACAAGGCCTTCTTTCATTTGCACACATGATTATGCATGTCATGTGAATTCACTTTCAGTGGCTACAAATGTCTCTTCATAGTCTATGCCTTCTTTTTGTGAGAAGCCTCGTGCTACGAATCTTTCTTTGTATCCCACAATGTTTCCATATACTGCATGATGGAACTACGAACTTCCCTTCACGTATCGATACTGCATCCTAGACATCATTCTTCTTGAACTTCTTTAAAGCTAGAAGGTTTTGTATCAATGATGTCGCTACATTCGTCATATTATTCTTCATCTTGAACTGTCGTCACTTGTTCTTCAAAACAAGTCTCATCCTTGTTTGCTTGTAATGTATGCGATCTTTCCTACAAGTCAGATGCGTTTGTATGGTTAGAAAAATTTCATAAGGAATATTCATACTGGAAAATTCTTATGCATAAATATATGATCATGCAACTACTTTAGCCAATATAACATTCATCCATATATCACAGAAACTTTTCTAGATTCCTTCCATCTCTACCAGGACAACATTGAGATTGTGCACTAATCCAATATGTCAGCAAAGAGGTTTCATTCTAGATAAGTAGCAATGGAGAGTTGTATAGCACCATGAGCTACTTACCCATCATATGCATATTAGTAGTATACTGTCATTAATTCAAACATCCTATCATGCATAATACATCAACTAAATATAAACAAATGCATAACAAAACAATATCATGAAATGACAATTGAATACTTATCTTTATTTGTTTTGTGGGTAGACTCCTTCTTGAGCCTTCGGATTCATCATCTTCTTCATTCATGATAGCATCGTTTCTTATCCAAATGATAAGGTGGATAAGAGGTGCTTCAAAAGTTGTGTTCTTCATATCCCTCATCGCTTGAGGGATATTCTTTGGATGGTGAGAGCTTGATCTTCAATTGCTCCCATCTACTCTTATCTTCTTATGAGTCGAGCTTCTTATTCTTCCCAGAGTCTGCTGAAAGTAATCACTTCCTTCTGGCACACATTCCTTGCATGAAGGAATCCTGTGATCCTAGGAGGCCATTCAAGGTGGCTATCACCACTTCTGTATTCTCCACTCCTTATTCTACTACTACAAGTTATTCTTTGAGAGACCCTTGTAAAAGATGACTGTATGGTCTCTGCATTCTAGATCTTCACTTCCTTCAATTGGTTTCTTAAGGTCATCTTCTGATGTATGTTCTTCCCTTCAAATAGCTTGGTAAAGGAATCAAAACTCATCGGTGTCTTTAGGGAAGATACTTGTGGTACAAGTTGATCCGTGACTGAATCAACCATGATCTTCTTAGCCTTGACCAAGTTCTTCTTTTGTAAGGCTTCTAGCCTCATCTCCCTCTGGAACTGGAACCTCTCTACTCATGTAGGTGTCCAATTAATTTTCTTCAGAGAGATCAAATACTTCCATGCTTGGAAGTTGTCAACTTCACCAAGCTTATCATCAAGTTGATGTGACAGATCACTTTGAGATGAGAACCTCAATTGAAAATAGCAAAGGATTAGATCTTACTGATTTGAGGTGTTTATCCTGGTTCCGGAGCTGGCTGATCTAGGGTTTGTCACAGAAACCCTAATTTTCAAAACTTGGAATCTTTCATATCTGATTGGATATACAGATGGATATCTTTAAATGGAGCTTTCCAATGTACTCCTTTTATGAAAACAATGGAGGGAAGCTCCTGGGACAGGAAGCCCTAGTTTTCCAATTTCTTTTGTAGAAATGCCTGTCACAATTTCTGTGATATATCTGAAAGTACTACTCCTCTATGTCTGAAATTTTTTACTAAGGAAAAATTACATGTCCCTCATCCAAAACCATAGGTTTCATCAAAATTGGTTTCACCAATTGGGATTTATGATCCTTTTCCCAAGGTTACCTGTTACAGGACTGTTAATAACAACAACGTTGTATGACATGCCATGTGTCACTGGTTCATAGTCTGAGTCTAATATTCAGACCACTAAAATTAAATTCCATGGAATTTTTGGAACATCTTCAGGAATTCCATTTGGACCTCTGTAGCCCAATACATTGCAATTCTCCCTAGGTGTCCTATTTAGGGATGAATTCTGGAATAGGATGGAACTCTAACTTGGAGGGATCATATCTCCCAGCATATAGAAAATATAAGGATGAATTGTGTACACAATGTTCACCAGGATGTTATCTTCAGCCCCTGTAATTTTCAGCTCCGGATCCATTTCCAATCTCAAGATATAGCGAATGTACCAAAACTTAGCCGTTTTAGTATTTAGGATTTTTCTAGCTCGGGGTCAAACTAGGGTTTGACTTTCCTAGAGTTTCACCCAACCAAATTTCTTGATCCAGGTCTCTAAAATTTAGTTTTGATGAGGAGAAAAATCCTATGCTAGGATCACTCAAAAATTCCTCTTTTGTAGAAAGCCCTAATTTTTGCATCGAAAACTAAAAATGCTCAGAATCGAATTCCACTTCGACAGAAAGATGCGCCCTTCAATGGAGAGTCATCCTAGCATACTTTTGCTGATGGATTGTGGAGAGAGACCCAAAAAATTAAGAAGCCCTAGATTTTTTATATTCACAATTTCTTCTTCTCAGGTTAGCTCTGATACCATGTTAGTTTTTCATCAATCAAGCTAGCATTATCATCTTAGGATCTGTAACTAAGAGAATAACATGCACAGCAGTAAAACACAAGCGCAACATAAGAGACAAGAGACACAAAAAAATTTCCTCAGGGAAACCATAAAGGAGAAAACCGCACAACTTCCTCATAGATAGAATCAACACCAAAGGTAAAACCAGAAAACAATAAGATGATCTCCTGACAGCAACAATCTCTCTCTGTCACACTGAGAGAGCTTCTCCTCTCTCACTCATGCACCCCAATGAGTGAGTGTGTGTATGGGTATGTTAAATAGAGAGACTCTCACTCTCTATTTATATTCTTCCGTTCACTTGGAACCCACTCCAACATGTCGGCCTCACTTAACAATCACTTACTAGAGTCAACATCTCTAGGAGTGTCTAATAACCCTAGTGCCCCACCAGTTGTGGGGACTCTGCCTCCTCTGACCAATAGGAGGGTAACACAATGGTGGGGAATATTACCTCGACCTACAATGACTCACCTAGGGTCAACTTCACTAGGATAGTCTAATAACCCAAGGGCCCCACAATTGTGGGGACTTCAACCCTTGACCACTAGGAGGGTTACCCACAATGACTTGACATAACTTTCTCATTATAGAAACTTCCCGGAATAAACATCGGGGTATGACATGACTCAAATACATTACAATACATCCCGAAATCAACATCAGGTTACAATACATAAGAAATATGGATGAATACATTCTGAATTTACAATTACATCAACATCTAACCAATCCATGAACACTCTAAGAGAATGTTCCTTAACTAGAGACCTTACATGTACTAAGGGTAGGTGATTACAACACAACTTTTTCCTACACACTTCTCCAAGTAAATCAGGTAGTGTGAACCACATGGACAAAGGTCACATAATCCCATGCCCGCATGTTCCAACTTACCCACTTAGAAATGGTCTAAACTGACTTCTAACCTAAATTCCATGTAAAACTGGTTGTTTCTCTCTTCCTATGTGACTTGGCTTTCTAGAGAGTGTGAAAAAGGTTGCTTGCAATAAATTTTTCCTAGTTGAACACAATGCAGTGCTTCTCTAGGTGATACTATTAGTTGGAAAGTGGAATGAAGCAGTCCCCATACACTGTCTATGTCCCCCACCTCCATTTTGAGGAGACTAAAGTTCTAAAGGGTGGATTTTTCTGACATGATTTAGATGAAATGGGTCTAAAGAATTGTGTTTATCCTCCATATGCATTGTGCTAATTATATAAGTATCTGCATAAGTTTCTCCCTATATAAGAAAGATCTCTCATGCAAATAGTGCTTTACATCCCCAATCCTAATAAGTGATGATGGAGGAAACTGAACCTCTAGAGTCTCTAAACGGAGGGGACCAAAGGAAACAATTATGATAAAAAAAATAACAGAAATAAACTTGTTGACCAAGAGGCATTCAATACTTTTAGAATAGTCTAGATTTGCTCAAGGAAGGGATATAGAATAAGATTGAATCCTACAAATACATAACCACTTCATATAGCAAAGAGACAAAGAAACAATAGAGTATGTTACCTTTTTTAATCATTATTAATGATGTACAGTAGATATTTAACTTCACTCTTGCAAATGCCAAATAACCAAGGTGAGCACAGACTGTTCTTGCTAAATGAAGTGGCTAGAGAATAGAGGGGTCAAAATTTATAATGATGGTAAAAAACCTATCCTTGGTTGCAAAACAATGCATGAATTTTAATAGGTAGAGAAAAAATTCTAAAGGATTCAAGAATATAGTATACATTGGGGCCCTGACATGTCCACTCTGTGGATCAATACATTCATTGTAATACACTGAATAATAAAATCCTTTTCCAATTAAACATAGAATTGAGTGAAAATCCAGCAATAGTCACCAAGCATAAGATGCCAGTATGTTAGATAAGAAAATTAACATACATCACTCATTTTCATTCCATGATGCCTAGCTTATTGCTCGACAAAAGTTCAATCAAAGAAATCTCCATTATACGTCACATAAATCCTAGGCTTCAATTCTTGCATGTGATTGAACCACTACCTAAGAAGCTCTGTCTGGAAAACATAACAAAATTCCATGGGATCAATACTTGTTTTTAGAATTATAGTCTTAGGGTAAACAGTAATTGCCAGATATACTTTATTTGGCACATTTTCTACTTTGAAATTTCCTTCAAATTCTGGTTTTGGAGTGTACTCCAAGTCTTCAATGCCCCCCCCCCCTACACAATCAGGATACAAATGAAAAGGAATTGTAAAAATAAAGAGGAGCAACGATGTTCATAACAATCAATGCAACATCAACATGCAAACAATAAAAATATGTCATTTACAGAAAAAAATGGAATGGATTTAGTGGCAATATGCAAACAATAAAAATACACCAAAGAAAGATATAGATCACCTGTTTAATCATTTAATTATTGTTGTATCAGTAAAAGAACCCATTTATTTTGGAGGAATCAATTTTACATAATTACAATTTACGAACTTTGCCACCAAAATCCATACCTAATTAAAAAACTTACTATAAAAAATTTATAGAGGGGACTTTATGAGAAAAAGTGTCAATACAAACTATCATTGAATCCAGACAGGTTAATCATGGATTTCACTAAGTTGAAATTAAGAATAGTACAATCTACAACCTCTATAAAACAAAATTAAAATGCAAGAATAGACTGATTCACAGAGCTATATAAACTTTTACATTCATGAGGCTACTAAGCGACTTACATAACAAAAATCAAAGTATCATCTAAAACATGTAGAAGTTTCCAAAAGATTGCATGAGATAGTCAATGTATTGACAATTGCAGCATAGTCCAACTGGAAGAGACATTATCACCTAATCCTTGATATTTATCACTTGGTGTAACTAAAATGAGATTCATTACCAAAAAATCATTTCCAAAGCTTAGAAAGATATTTTTAATATGCTTCAAAATGAACAAGAAGCTTTAGAACATTTTCAAATGAAACCTAGGATTTCCTATTGTAAAAGCCAGCCTCCTTCCCTTGCAATTTCACCCTTTGTGCATGAACTTATATAAATTTCCATCCTAATCACATAATTCAGTTTTTCCATGACTGTTAGTTTCCCTATAATAAATCAGTTAATACTTTTTATTTTTCCCAAGGTGTTGCCTATTTATCCATTTACTATAATAGTATAATTCTCTCTTCAAACTTCAGATTCACACCACTTTTCCTCCCTGACCAACTTAGCATAGATGAAAGAAATACCAAAACAAAGGATAGGAATAAAACAATGACAAGTGTTTTTACCTCTTGATTTATAATAAGATAGCCTTGACCATCCACCATGTGTGAAATCATCATTATCATGTCATATTCGGCATCAAGGAACTTCAAAGGAAGATTGGTTTTCTCTATATCAAAAGCACACACACGAACTTCAGCTCATTGAAGAAGATCTGCCCTATTTTCCAAGGTAACCTTTGAAGAGTCCACTTTAACAGTGTACCATTGTCCACATCTTGCATCTGCAGGATTGCAAAATCCATAAACAAGTAAAGAATGAATGTTAGTTTTTGGGTATATAAAAACTCTTGCTGCAAAGGATGTTGAATGTGGACTTATGATGTAGAGACAAGCCATTCTTTGTTCAAAATCATCTTGAAAACATTAAATGTGGACTTATGATGTAAAGACAAGCCATTATTTGTTCAAAAGAATCTTAAAAACATAACAGTATGTCACTATGCATGACTGGATTGAAATTGCATGTTTCTATAAACCCCTAGCTTATCATTAAAGAATCAGGTTTGCAATGTATTATTAACAAACCAATACTGAACCAGTATAGTGTACATGGTAAAGTCTAGGTGTACATGATAAAACCAGCCTCCTTCCCCTACAATTTCAAACAACAAGTAGAGAGATGATCAGGGTTGCATTAATGTGGATACCCAGGCTCAACACCCCCCCAACCAGTTAGTGGAGATGAATCCAAGTGCAAGTCCCAAGTGACTTTGATGGCATAGATTCGCTTGTCATAGCATAGCATCTTAGCCAAAGAAATTCTATAAGACATATTTCTCAAAAAAAAAATCGCACCCAAAAATATCCCAAAACCCTGCCCTGGAAATTTATAGTTTACTCAAGTATTGGTATATAAGGGAGGTGTAGTTTGTATGATGCCAACTAGCAAGCAAGCTATTCAAAATTCAAGGCTGAATTTTTGAGCTCCCTCGTTATAATGTGTTTGCATGTAGAAGCACTAACTTAACACTGCATGAATGAAGAGAGTGATGGATAAACAAATGTGTCATTAAAGGAAATTATTCTTCTGCTACTGTTGTTGGTGGTGCTACTAGAGTATATTCTTCTATTTCCCATTCAAACCTTTTTAAAAAAACACAAACTCCTCCTATGATTCCACAGAAAAGGAAAACCATTCCCTTGATCTCAACCTTGTTTGAAAATATAGGGAAAATATGACCTTGCACTTGCAATTTTTTTATGCACATGAAATATTTTTTAAGGAGGCATGCTCTCCCCCTTCACTAAGATGGCGTATGATATAACCTATAAATAGGGAAACTCAAGTATAAAGACCCCTAAGCACATGAAAATATCCATACTACTCTCCCTGGTAAGGAGAAAGCAGAGTTTGACACTCTCAAACCAATCTGATGTGCGTGATGAAAGGAGGGTTGCTCCATTTTACATATGGATGAATGGACAAAATAGCTAACCAAACCCCTGTTGAACAAAATAGTCGGGCGATAGTATTATAATAGTCATGGAAAAAATAGACGTCAATCCATACAATGGATTACCAAATACAAACATCAAACAAATCCTCTCCTGTAAGCCTTATTTCCATGGACCATTTGAGTCTAAAGCTATTGTGACTAAAATGAAGACATGAGTTTGTTGTGAAACTAAATGCATCCTACTACAATTGACCAAGTATTCAAAAAATCTATCTCTGATGCTATCATGCCAAACCATTTATATAAACATGTTATATAACATCTATCATTTACTAATTCAATTCAAGTAACTAATTTCTTTAAAATCCTCAAGCAATAGTAACCGAGTTCTTTAAAATCCTCAAGCAACATTAAATGACACTCAATTGCTTAATCTAATCAAGGAATTTAAAATACAATGATCTAACATAAATTATGTAAGCAAAAAAATTTCATAACAACTTCTGTTTAAAAGAATTGTCTACCCATAGATACAATAAATAGAAAACTCATTTAGTAATCTGCTCAATATCAAATAGAAAACTCATTAATAATCTGCTTAATATCAGCATAGGCATACCATAAATTTTGCTATTTAAATGACGAACTAAAAGTGCGGTCATATCCCAAATACAAAGTAAGTTTATAGAATGTGATAGTCATGTATTAACCATAAAACCGTGAAGGTAGTATGTATGAAATGAGAAGGCATGCGAATGTCTATAATGTAACAGTAGAAACATCCATGTCATACTTCAAAGCATACTTCACCGATAATAAAGACTAGAGTAAGAGAATATGGGCATAAAGACCATGACTACCCACCAAATCAAGATATTCTTTATCCACAATTTCTATGTCAGCAATGTGACCCTAATAGCAACGGCGTAACTATGCTTTCATGTCCAACTGCATCTTATCCTATAAATCAACATGTGTGAAAATGCCTTCCTTAAAATGGAAATAGTACAGGCAAGGTATTTTATACATGGACTTAACTGTTAAACCAATTGTCGATATCAGGTGGCTTGACCTTTATATGACTGTAGACAACTGTGACTAACAACAAAAATTAGGACAGTGATTAATAGAAAAAGAATAAGTTAGATGTTTAAGGATATCCAAACAAGAAACATGTTTAGATTCATGCTGCAAGAAATACTTAGTTCTAAACTTGCCTTCAATAGTTCTAAATTTCTAAGCATGGTTGTCATCACATTGAGTCTACAGACTGAACACTTGCAAATCATGCCTATGTTGATCATATATTACTAACCTTTGTGGCAAACGTAGAAATATGAAGCAAACTTGTACTTAGATTTGAATGAAGATCCATCCTGCCACCCAAAAGAGCACAACCAAATCACAGTGTGAAGCCAAACAATGTCAATAGTATAGAAATGTATTACAATACCACAACTAAATTAGACATGAATATCAATTACTTTGAAATAAAAATATCTGGCAGTTCACCTGAGATACAAATTAGAGATCAACACAGCTGAATGTTTTGTTGTCGTCTTGGCCCTCAAATGATGTCTACAGAAAATGTAAGAAAGAAATTGAGAAATAGAATAGCTTGTTGTCTTATGTGAATAGTCAAAAGGAAGCATTGTAGATACAGAAATATTTTTAATTACAAACAACAACAAGAGAATATACAGTATTTATTTCATATAGCCACTATGCAATTGGGTTAAGCAAGAGAATATAAAGTATTGCTTTCATATAGCCACTATGAAATTGGGTTAATGGTTGAAAATGAGAATGTTTGGCGATGTCAACATAAGAATTTCTTTCATAAAGTCCAACCAATTGCAAACTAAGCCAGATGGAGAATACTCAAACAGTTTTTGTAGGGCATGTTGAAGATGCATGATAAGTGTATGTTGAAAATACTAGTTTTTGCAGGACATGTTCAAAATGCATGATAAGAGTGTGTTGAAAATACATGGTAAAAAGAAATTTGTAGTCTTGATAAATTTGGCATTTTGTTTTAGTAATGAACATTCTTCCTTATTACATTGAAGTGAGTATCCACCGCTTGTCACTTATCAAGAGGTAGAACACAGTTTCACTTGTAAGGCATGTGACCGGTGCATCCATGGCCTCCTTGCACGAGTTATCACTTATCAAGAGGTAGAACACAATTTCACCTTTGAGGCACATTTGAGGCACATGTGAGGCATGTGACCACTTGGCTTGACATAACAGCCATGATGGTAGAACCATGACCCCGTTGCAAGAGCACGCTGGCCACTTTTTTGAGAAATCAAACCCTGGTAAGTGCAAATGTAACAACACTCTCGTTTTACCTACAGGAATAATATTTTGTGGATGCCATTTTGTTTTAGGTGGAAAATGAACAAATAAACCCTTACCCTCTCAAAGAAAGACAATATAAACCAAGATCTGTCATCTGCACCCTTTTCAAAATGCAATGGTAAGGAGGATTTTAGGACAGCCTGTTTTATCTATTGCAAAACTCAAGAACTTAAAAAATGGTATTCAAATGCTTGAAATATAATGGTGGGGAGGGAGAACTAGTAGCCATAGTTATTAGAGTTTTCAAAATGACCAGCAAGCTCAAACTGAAAATGCAAAGAGTTCAGATACAACTTCATATTGTAGGCACATGAACGTGACCACTTGTGCAATCAAATTGAATACAACGGTGTTGATATTTGAGAAAAAGTGTAGAAGTGAGGTAACTAACAGATGACATGGTGAGGAGCCATCCTAAGTGGGGTTCACCCTCAGTGAAAAGATGAAACCCTAGCTTGGATTCCAGATCCTTGCCTGCAGTGCACCTCATTTTATTATTTGTTGTACCTCCACGACCACGACTGCGACTGCTTCCCCTTCCCCGTCCTCTGCCTCGTTCGCCATCGAAGGAATTGAACTTGGAGCTATGAGTGCTCATGTTTTTTGAATCCGATTGGTCTCCAAGGAAATTGAACCTCGATCGAACTGGCAATCCTCCAATGGCAAGATCCACTCTTCCCATGGCCAAGATCCTTATCGGCCAGGTTAGAAATATGTCACTCTCTCGTGCGGGGCATGGAAGTATATCCCCCTGTCTCATTTTTTTCCCCTAACAATAGAGACAAAAAAGAGCAGCAAGATAGATCATGAAAACACAGTTTGAATCCAAGGACCCCAGCCTACATATACGAGCTGAACACAAATACTTCAAATTTAACCATATGTTAAAGGAATGCAACCTCCATTTTTTATGAGTTATGGTGATTGAAACCATTGGCAACAAAAATCAAGGATAAGTGGTGGAAGGAAAATGATTGAGTAACAAAAACCACATATCGAAGACATCGCCATTGGTCTCCTATGTTCGGATGACGAATTGAATGTCGACCAATGATATGTTGGTCTCCTGTGCTCATCCGATGTTGGGTAGAAATGAACATTGTGCGCAGTAAT
The DNA here is from genome assembly GCA_001517045.1 of Pseudotsuga menziesii. Taxonomy (NCBI): domain Eukaryota; kingdom Viridiplantae; phylum Streptophyta; class Pinopsida; order Pinales; family Pinaceae; genus Pseudotsuga; species Pseudotsuga menziesii. The sequence goes on from LPNX010557620.1 coordinate 928,064, forward strand.
TTGCAACAATGCCAATGATGATAACAATGCTCTCCACTATTTAATGCTATGCACATTCTAATTCTCTATAGAAGTCAAGGAGGGGTTCAAATGGCACACTATTGGATGCTTTGCAAGTTCAAGGAGGGCACAGAGGCTTCAAAATGGTGGGGATGTTTTTTTATGCTATGTTTTATTTTTTTTTATATATTTTGTTTTGTTTTTTTATTATGTTTATATGTGTTATTAAATTTAAGATTATAATTGAAAAAAAAATCGTTTGGTTATATCCAGCATTCAAAATTGAACCCTTTCCAACCCTTATCCCTTCCAAGAAGTGTAATGTTAAAATTGTCCTTAAAAAAAAATTTAAAATCTGAATTTTACTCTTCCAATTAAGAAGGGCATAATTTACATCAACATTTCAAAAGAAGGGCAACATTTGAAATTATTCATCCATATAAATTTCTCAAGATGTTGAAATTCCTATGCTATAAAGTTCAACTAGTCATTCAAAATATTGTAAATATGATAAATTATTATCACTCACTCACTCATGTCATGCACTCACTGCTTAGTTGTGCAAGATGACCAGTAATCATTCATGACTACGAGGCACTAGCCATCAAGATGTGACTCTAACTCCTGAGTCACTTGGTGCTACAATCTAAAGTGTGACAATTTGTCAACAACTATGACTATAACAAAAAAGAACTACTAGGCCCGAAATGAGCTCAAAACTTTGTGCCTACTACGTATGTGAACCTTGCTACCAATGTCCACTTTTTTTTCATCAAAATGAAATTCAAAAGGTCTATTTGATGAGTCCTCCTCTATAAGACTTCATTTCTTGCATGAATATCATGGACTCGTGACAACTATAAACAACACTCGATGTCATGCAAATACAAATAATGACATGTAGCTAGGATCACAAATTGTTCAGAGATCGATTTATGCAAATGTTGCTATAGAGAGGTGTCATTGGGCACACAATATGGAGAAACAATGGTTATTAATAAAATTTAAAAAACAATTGTTGGCTCAAGAATAGTCTTCAATTTGATGGGTGGCATGATCGTGATGTAATCTCCTTCCGTCCTTCCATCTATTGTGGTTTCTCACAACATTTGTCCTCAGTGCCACCAAAATACATATAAAATTACTTGTCTTTACATCCTCTCCCCTTTAAATCCTCATCTCATAGTAATAACTAAGGATTATTATGCATGCACATCAGCACCTTATAATATGAATTGAGTAAGGCGTAGAGACAACCATAAAATATTAAATGTGTCAAGACACAAAGAGTAAGATACAACTATAAGTAAGTCTTATATTAAATTTACCATATAAGTATTTAATTAACACTATCAACTAACATTTGACAAGTTGGATTGTTGTGATCTTCTGATCAGTCCTTACCAATGTGATTGCAAGGCATTCTTTGAAGGTGAAGTCCATAATTTTAGGTCTTCTTCCTCATTATCATGCCTTTAGGTAAGACAATAAAGAGGGTAGTGGCCTACATATACATGGAAAACGGTTTCGACATAGAGGTATACACATTAAATATTTTTATTAAATAACTTAAATTACTACCTGGTCCTGTCGATTCTCTGAATCGTGGACTGGTACAAAACACAACAAATTTTAGAGCCCAGAGCCCTTAATTACTCACACTTAGAACTTTCTCAAATCTAGCCATTAATAAACTTCTTTTCGTAATTTGGTTCAATTTAAAAGGTGGATTGTTGAGAGACAAACATGTAGTGAGTTGGAAGGGTTCAATTGACTTCAGATTGATTCCATTTCCCCTCCATCCCATATTACATGTATTCTTTCACTACCACAGATGAACAAAACGTTTTGATGCCTTAACCCAGTTATGCTAGCTTTGCTAACTTGCTTGGTATGTGGGAATTTTTTTTTAATGTTTTCTGAGTTGTGTATTGTTTTTCTTAGGTCCCCAAACCTTATCATTCTTCTATCTCTCAAGCTTGGATTGCACTTGGATGCCCCAATGTGGTTATGACATACCTAAGTAGTTTTTGTGTATAATGAAGTGTGCTCAAGTTTGAAAAAATACAATAGAATAGTTGTATTTTAAATCATCCTAGTTGCTGATAGATTGTTGATTTGAGGATGCCAAGGTCTTAGTGTGAGTCTACCACCAATTTAGTTCAAAAAGTGTAACTACACTTACTACAATATATAAGAGTATACCAACCATAACATCTGATATTTCCATGTATGAGTTAAATTCCATTGAAAAAATCAATTCACATACTGTTCAGGAGAAATTGATCAGGAAACACTATAAAGTACAACAAAAGAAATATAATATGGCACAGTAAGTCATTTTAGTATACCAAGTGTGCATGATTAGTGAGGATAGGAGCCTAGGCATGTAAAATAGTTAGATCCATGTGAACTGTAGTAAGAAAAGATTAGATTATATTATAGAAAGTTTTGTATTGTGTGTGTTGTTGTAAATAGATGAGACTATTTAGTTTTGCCAAACTTCAGGATGTGTGCTCTTTATTTAATTTATTACAACTTTGAAGTTTTAATTTTTGCTATGTTTTAAAGGTACAGAGAAAGAGGACTTTATGCCAGAGATTGATGATGGGAAATCCAGATCATGTTTGATGAAAGCTTAAAGGAGTCTGCTGAGAAAGTATAGTTTACAAAAAATTATAATATCCAAGAAGCAACTGATGAGGAAAATACAGTGACATAAGCGAATTTGCAAGTAATTGATGATCCTAATGGTGAAATGACTACTATTTTCACCAATTGTTATAGCAAAATGACACATCTCTGCCTGTGACCACTTTCCCATGATTTCGTCACATGTCGACACTTCCATGACGACACTTCATGAAAGTCACAGAAAAAACACCTAACTTGGAGGACCTATATATTGAGTTTTTTAACTCCAATTGAACTCATCTTTACACTGTTGGAAAGGTATTTCAGTTAGCTAAAACTTTCCAGAAGACACCAAAGCCTGAAAATGCCCAAGAAATACCCTAAAAATGCATTTTTTTCTATACGCAACTTGCCTTAAGGCAAACCCGCGAATGATACGCGAGTTGCTCTCTTTCGTACCTGCGGATATAACAAGTTGCTCATATACGTGACTTGATGTAATAGAAACCTATGTATACTTTTCATATACATGACTATCTAGTTATGCAACCCGTGGATGCCTTTTGAATTTCGGGTAGTTTGGGTAGTTATGCAACTGACTCCTTCAGTTGTAACTACTTTGTCTTCGCCCCTAACTCTTCCTTAAGCATATAAATAGAGGTAGGGAGGTCCATGAGAGGAGACTTGAATTTTTGCATTGTTACGATGGAGGATTTGGAGCTCTCTTTTCCCACACCTTTTCCCTGGCGGTCATCACCTTGTGTTGCAGAGCTTGGAGGCTGAGTTCTTTGGAGAAGAGAAGCAGCAGAACCAGATCAAGGTTTCATGAGGTTCCAAACTTGAAGAGAAGGTATACATGTACTTGTTTTCAAGATTAATAAAGATGTGATGTCCTTCTTCTTCCCAAATCATTGTTCAATGTGTGATTGAATCTCTGTTTATGATCATATTATGATGTTAATCAGATCATTATTTCATGTTTATTTGATTATCATTGCTTTATATGTGGTCATATTGGTTTGAGGAAGGTATAATTCATTTTGCAGGTCTCTTGGAGTGAGAGGAGGAAGAAGTGGATTGAAGATAAAGCTTGGACCAGCCTTCAGTTAATCAGGTGTGGGCCTTTCCAATCTCTGATCTTGCTTGTATTTACTTGCAAAACCATTTGCATCCACCTTTCAACCCCAGTATGTTGATGGCCTCTTAAACCCTAGCCATAGGATACTTTCCTTTACAACAAAACTGGCGACTCCATTGGGGAGAGCCTTGTCTATTTGGGGTTTATCTTTATTTATTTCAGTCATTTGCATTGTTTCAGGTCCTTATTGCCACTTAGGAACACCTTATAAGTCTGATAGCACACTTCCCCTGCCTTCCTCAGGCAGTTTTTGACCTTTTTGGGAGTTTTTCCACCCATGCGCGACTTGTTTGACTGAACAGTCGCATTTCTATTTTGACATACATGACTTTCTCTATTGTAAACCCACGTATGATCCATGACTTGTCTGTTGTACAACCCATGTATCCCCCTTTAAACAATGTTTTTTCCTCTTTTGTGATTTTTCTTCTGTTTGAAGGTGTTTTGGCGGGTCTTTTGGGGTCCTCTGCAGGTGCATGACTCCAGGGTGTTAGTGTCATCCCTTTTGGTTGTTCTTTATCTATGTGGTAAGATTTTTATATCATTAGGGTTTTCTCTTTGCTCTTTCCCCCACCTCCTTTGCTTGGTATGATTTTTGGCTTATGTTTCTGGTCAGCCTATGTCAGTGATCTTTGTCCGAGTTCAGAAGCTTGTTGGTGTTGCTTTCCTTATTCTTCTGTTGGTTAACTTCACCATGATAAAATAGTTGACTTGTCTTTTATGCAAGCCTTTCTTCCAAGTAGGGTTTATACTGACTTTAGGGCATTCTAGAGTTTGTTTGGTGGTTGTATAGCAAAGTCCCTTTTGCTTTGTTCTTTTTATATACATACTTTTGTTTGTAGGTGTGTTTTCTTTTGCATTTATAAAAGAAAATTAAAAAGAACGTATACTTGTTTTTGCTGCTTGCCCCCCCCACCTCCTTCTTTGGTTTGATCTTGTTGGACAAGGTATTGAGCAGCCTCTATTTGTAGGTTTATATTGATACTTTGGACTTGTTGACCTTTGTTTATGTCAGTCTTATTGTTCAGTCTCTTCATTCCAAAGTTGTTGGCTTGTTTACTTTTGTAAGCCTTCTTTTCAAGAGAGGTTGATATCCAACTTTAGGGAAACCTAGGGTTTGTTTGTGGGGTGTAGAGTAGTTGTCTATTTGCTTTTCTTACAGTACTTTCTTGCATTAGTTGATAGGCTGATTTTTCTTTTGCATTTATAAAAGAAAAAGACAAAAACACATGTTTGCTTTATATGCATGTAGATTAGGTTTTTAGTCTAGATTGCATAACATATCATTGTTTTTGAAAAAATATAAAAGAATTTGTTCTTTTGTGGCTTTCAAGTTTTCTATTTGAAAAATAAAGAGAATATTTTTTTCTTTTTGCATTTCATATCTCTTTGCTTAGTCATTTTGTTTCAAATTTGAGTCAAAACACCACATAAGTTTCATGCCATTTACCCTCTGACTAAAAACAGCTCTTAAAATAAACGATATAATTTAAAAATTACTAGTAAGTTTTATTTTATAGGGTCATACACCAACTAGCTCAGGCTAGACTTATGGATTAGGGAGTTTCAACTCTCCACAAGTGTTAAAAATTCAGACGTAGTTGGCCAATCACTAGGTAAATCCTTTTCTACGTTGATTGTATCCGGGAAGCTCCTCTCAAACGGGAGCTAAGTACGAGGCCACGTGGAGGCTTGGACAGAGGAGATAACCCTCTGAATCTTTGTCAAAATGTAACTCAGGGTTTTTATGCATCTGGGGATTCTGTCTTAGACAGGGTTTCGGGCTCAGCTACCCTGCCATGCGTACGAATCAGGCTTGCGATTGTCCCCCCAGACTGTCAATATAGTTAAGGTAGCCTTTAGTCTCTTTGACATCTAGGGTTCATACACAAGTACACCGGAAGGCTATTTCTGGTTGACCTTGGACGGGCTTGGAAGGTAACCGTGGTAGAAAGTGTGGGAGGGCGGTGGGTGATTCCTCCGCTTGTGCCTAAGAACATCTACAAGGACGCCAAGTAACTGTCTATCAGCTTTCTTCTAGAAAGTATATCTTATACCTGTTTCTCTGTTTGGCTTTAGGAATTTTTAGTGAGTGTTGTGTGGTTTGTCTGTACTTAGTGTGCCTTTAGGTGTGTGCTTTGTAATTTTGGTTGCCTATCAACCTCAGACTTTGTCTCATGGTTTGAAGTTATGGCTAGCACCCCTTTGAACACCAACCAAGAGATCCCCATGCTGGGAACTCCTTGTACTATTTCTCTCACGGGGAATGTTGGTGTTCCCTTGATGGCCACCTTGAATCTACCTGGATTCACCCTAGGGATACCAGTGTGGTTGTTTTCCACTCCAACTATCCTGAATGCTCCTGATGCTTCTCAAGTGAGATCCTTATATCAAGCGCATCAAAACACTGCTTCCCCTTCACCTGTAGTTGATTCTCCTCCTCCTTCTACCTCATGCGGTGAAAGTACTAATACTAGTAACCGACAGTCTAAAAGGAGTAAAAGAAGGAGGAATAGGAAGAAGGCACATAAGCAAGGGGGCACCCGTTCAACCTCTACAAGTCAAGTTGATCTTCACCATCCAACCTCTGTTGATCATGCTGGTGGGATCCTTCCAACCTTTCCAGGTCATGTTGGATCCAGTCACTCAGCCTCTGCAGTTCATGTTGAGGACACCCATTCAACCTCTGTTGTTCAAGTTGAACCTCCCCATCCAACCTCTGCAAGTCATGTTGGATCCATCCACCCAGCCTTTGTGGTTCATGCTAGGGGAACACACTCAACTGCTGCAAAGCATGTTGATCCTAACCATTCAACCTCTGTTGTTCATGTTGGTGGTGCCCATCCAACATCTGCAAGCCATGTTGGATCCAGTCTCTTAGCCTCTATGGTTCATGCTGAAGACAATCCGTCAGCCACTGCAAGTCATGTTGACACTATTGAAAAGACTACCCGTTTAAAACACAAGCCCAAGTTTCCTTGTAAGCTTTGTGAGGGAGATCACCTTACTTATAAATTCCCTTCTATCATGGAGGTGCGAAGAGTTTGGTTTCATGGTCATCCCATTTTTGAACATTCTGAAGTCTCTCAACAACCAGCCTCTCTTAATTAGTTTGGACCCAGTCACCCAACCTCTGTTTTTCATGCTGGGGGCAAACTCTCAGCCTCTGTAGGTCATGTTGAGAGTAAACAGTCAGCCACTACTAGTCATGTTGACACCGTTGAGAAAACTAGTCGTTCAAAGTGCAAACTTAAGTTCCCTTGTAAGTTATGCAAGGGAGATCATCTTACTCACCAGTGCCCTGCTATCGCAGAAGTGCGAAGAGTGTGGTCCGAGACTCAAGAATTTCCTTCTCCTAAACAACCTATAGTTTCTCAACAACCTACTCAACCTTTGGTTGATCAAGTGGTCGAACCAATATTAGATTTGATTGATCCCACTCTTCTTTTGGAGAGTGATCTTGATGTGATTGAACCAATGCCATCTTTGGTCAATCCCACTCTCCCTTCAGAGAGTGACTTTCACGAAGCGGTTGAATCGAGTTCAGTATCGATCAATCCCACTCTTCCTTTGGAAAGTGAAGTGTCTTCTAGTCACATTTTCTTCACTACCAGTTCAGAACTTACTGAACAAGGGGGCACTGAACTCACTTCAGATCAACCCCCACCAAGCTCTCGGATTGCTTCCTTTGATTGGGATAGCCTAGTTGAGCCGCGCCTTCCTTCTAATGCACCTTTCCAAATAAAGGTCAAAGTTGAACCCTACATGATTGCTCGTTGTATTGTTGATGAAGGAGCCTCAGTTAGTATTTTATATGCTCGTGCTTGGTGAGGCATGGGATCTCCTAGCCTTCTGTCGACTGCTAGTCAATTACTAGCGTTTGATAGAAGAACTTGTATAGCCTTGGGAATTCTTGCTCAAACACCTGTTACTTTGGGTGGGAAGACCGTCTTAGTTGACTTCATGGTAATAGAAGACCCCTTGGACTTCAATATGCTCCTTGGATGTGATTATGTCTATGCCATGCAAGCTGTGGTGTCAACATTATTTCATGTGATGTACTTTAATCATGGCAAAGAAATTGTCACTATCGATCAGTTGTATTTTCTTGATTCATCTCCTGACCCAACTAGAGACTAGGTCTTTCCTTTATTGATTCCTAGTGTTTTGATAGACACTACCCCCCTATAGGTGAGCTATGTGGCCTCATGTCCTTTGCGTTCAATTGCTACTGAGAAGCAACCTTTGTTTTCATGCTTAACTTCTCGGGACTTGGTCCCAGGAGTTGATTAGGTGAGTCATCCTATACAGACTGTAGAGCCTTCTCTCCATTCTGTTGATCCATTTCAAAGTTTAGATATGTGTCCTATCTTGGATGATCTCCTTTGTTTGGATGAAGTCTTCTTAGAGTCTTTGATACAGTCTGATCTTCTCTTGGATGTTGGTTCAGTTGTGACTAAGTCTAACCCTGATTTGACTAGTAAGCCTGACCTTTCTTCTTATGTTGTTCTTGTTGAGTCTTTGGAGACTTCCTTTGAAAATCAAGTCAATGATCCTGATGAGTTTGATTTTTCTTATGAATTTTTCAACTCCCGTGATACTGAGTTTGTTCCTGTAGACTCTATCTCCCTTGTTGATTTTTTCTCTCCTTCTGAGGTTGATCTTACTGATTATAAACCCTCGAGCCTTGGTTCTATAGAATCTTTTCCAGTCAATTCTGTCTTGACTTTACCTTTTATAGAAGATATAAAAGTCACATGCGTTTCTTCCAAAGTGACCCACATCAGATCTTTCCTTCTGAATATGATCCTGATGTTGTTGTTTCTTGGAGACAGGATTCTTAGTTGGATTCACAACTGTTTACTGGCCTCGCCTTGTTGTTCAAGTTGTAATTGCATTTGCATGTGCCTTGCTCGCGCTTATGAGCCTGATGCCAGCTTCCACGCTTTTAGCTCGTTGTCTAAGCCCTCATCTTTGTTCTCATCATCACTAAGCCTTGTATCATTTTGCCTTTGCAAATTGACACCCTTTACCTTGAGGAGATGTTCCTCGAGTGTCCTTATCTTGCTCACTTTCCTTGCATTATGCATAGGTCTATTCCTTGCACTTGGAACTAGTTTCGCCTGCCTATGACACTCGTCTCCTCGCATTTAGAGCATTCTTTTTACTCTCCTTCGAGCTCATTAAAAATAGTAAGGAGGCCGCGAGTTTACTTTTCTGGACTTGTTAAAACTTCACAGGAAAGATATTGAGTTTCTTTAGGCCCAAGTCTGACTCCTCAAAATAGACTTGACTGTCGAGTAAACTTGTCCATTCAGGCTCGTTAAGAATATGTGAATGGGCATCCACATTGGTGGTAATTTATCTCTTTCTCGGACCATGTGCAATAATACGAGAAAGGATCCCTCTCTTTTCTATTTGAATTGAGAAGAGTATTCTCAAGCATAGGTTTATCACTTTTCTGGAACTGAGGGACTAAACTTATGGAAAAGGAACCCCCGGTATGAGCTTAGTTTTCTCTTTTTCGTGCTCTGGACCAAAACATGAAAAAGATTCCGAGTGTACTTTATGTCTTTGTCATGCTCGTTAAACCCTCAAGAACAAAGCATCGAGTTTACTATTGTAAGCCCCATTTCTCGTAATCAAATGGATCTTTCCGAGTGATATTGAATTCCTTCACACTCATAAAACTCAGTCTATATGCTACTTTTGAAGGAGCGTTGGGTAGGTGGCAATTTAACCTTTTTCGAACCTTCTTGACTAAGTACGAAAAAGGTGCGCCTTTTCTTCTTCAAAAGTTAAGATAGTTCTTCTTTGGTTTGTTTTATACTTTTTCGGCCTTTGGAGACTAAATTGTACGAAAAAGGACCCCCCTGGAGTCTTCTTTGGAGTTTTCAGACTCTCTAAACTATGAAAACACCATCGAGCATGTACTAGTTCGGGCTCGTAAAATCCACGAATTAGTGCTTTATCAATCATTCTTCTTTCTTTTCTTCGAGCTTGCCAAAAATGAAGATGGTCTCGAGTTTTCATTCTTGGAATCGTTAAACCTTTACAAGAAAGAGGGGAAGGGAAGTTCATCCACATGTTTTTTACATCATGGTAGCAAGTCTTGTTTCCTTGAACAAAGCACCATTTTTGAGTCTATCAACAGTTGGGTCCTAGTATTTTGACCTTATCCTGATTCAGAGTTTCTTACTCCTCCAGTTGGTCTCTTTTCCAATTATATGGGGAATCTGTCAATGTCTCCTACATTGTAGATTTGTTTCATTGGTCCTTTTTGTGTCAAAAGCTTCCTAAGTCACTTTTCTGTTGTGCTCACTGTTCAAGGATTAAACCTTTGTCGGCCATTTCTGCAGTTTCCTTGACCTTTTGTGTCGGCCATTCCCTGGTATCAGTTCATTACATCATGTCTTGGGCATTCCTTGTGCGTGAAATTCAGTACCAATTCTAGATCCAATTAGTCTTTGACTTACCTCATGTTGGATGATGAAGGAAGCCTTGATGCCTTCCTTCCAATGGATCTCTTCCTATCGACTGCAACACCTCTTGCTCTGGGAACGAGATTTAGAGTTTTATGACAATACCTTGGGGATTGTTGTTATAAGTGGCAATTTCCCTCGCTATTGGGTAGTGGGGATACCTTAATGTCTCCTACTCAATGGATTCTTCAAGTGTTTGACTTCAAGTCCTTGTCATCACACTTGTTAGAATGTACTAGGTACCTTGGGGACCATTTTCATTAATGGTGGTTTCCCTTGCATTTGTTAATGGTTTTCATTATTGATCGGTAATCAAACGGTTTCCTCTATGTTCGAATTCAACTCCCTTTATTCGCATGGTTAGGATTCGTACCTTTTTTGGACGGTTTGGATTGAAGACCTTGGGCCGACAGTAGCATTGTCATCTTTTGCTATTGCCCAAGTTGCGCAAGACCTTGTTACATTTTATATGACATTTTGTTGAGACATAGATCCACCTTGTATTTTTGTGGCTATGATCGATTGTTGAGTATGGATCCACCTTGTTCATTTGTGGCCATGACTCCTTTAGATTTGATATGGCGCCTTTTTGCATATTGAGCGACCATGATAGTTTCATCAGTTATACATATGTTGGATCAGCCTGTATCTTTATGGCGATGTTTTGTATATGGACTTATATGTCCCAGAGATCAGTTTTTCTAACATTTATCTCTCTTACAGGTACCTTTGTTTGAGCCTTTCGATCTTGGATTCTCTGCTCTCTCCATACTCAACTGTTTCCTTTATAATGTATTTCGGCTATCATCTTCGCCTCTAACCTCACACATTAGGGGGCATCTGTTATAGCTCAAAATGACACATCTCTTCCTGTGACCACTTTCCCATGATTTCGTCACATGTTGACACTTCCATGACGGCACTTCATGAAAGTCACTGAAAAAACACCTAACTTGGATGACTTGTATCTTAAGTTTTGTAACTCTGTTTGACTTCATATCTACACCCTTGGAAAGGTATTTCAGTTAGCTAAAACTTTCTAGAAGACACCAAAGTCTAAAAATGCCCAGAAATACTGTAAAAATGCATTTTTTTTTCTATACGTGACTTGCCTTAAGGCAAACCCACGGATGATACGCGAGTTGCTCTCTTTCGTACTCACGAATATAACAAGTTGCTCATATACGTGACTTGCTGTAATAGAAACCTATGTATACTTTTCGTATACATGACTGTCCAGTTATGCAACCCATGGATACCTTTTAAAAATGTCAAAAAACATGCCTTTTGAATTTCGGTTAGTTTGGGTAGTTATGCAACTGACTCCTTCAGTTGTAACTACTTTGTCTTCACCCCTAACTCTTCCTTAAGCATATAAATAGAGGTATGGAGGTCCATAAGAGGATACTTGAATTTTTGCATTGTTATGCTGGAGGATTTGGAGCTCTCTTTGCCCACACCTTTGCCCTGACGGTCATCCCCTTGTGTTGCAGAGCTTGGAGGCTGAGTTCTTTAGAGAGGAGAAGCAGCAGAACCGGATCAAGGTTTCGTGAGGTGCCAAACTTGAAGAGAAGGTATACATGTACTTGTGTTCAAGATTAATAAAGATGTGATGTCCTTCTTCTTCCCAAATCATTGTTCAATGTGTGATTGAATCTCTGTTTATGATCATATTATGATGTTTTTTTTTTTTAGACCATAACAAAGGGAAGGTTAATTAGAGATAGGTGAATTAGCCACCTGGTGCTTTATTACAAAGAGAGCTTCACCTTGGGATTCAGAAAACATGGGCTTGGTAAACTTGTAGGTTCCAGTGATAGAATGCATACAAATATTAACAAAGTGACAGCGAGCCTTCCAAAATAGACAGCAAAACCTCTGACAGCGAGTTTGGAGGCAGAGGGACGAGGGGGAGAGAATAAATGAAGTTGGAGTTCTCCATGACTTTGACAGTCGCTTCCAGCTTGGCTTTTTTATTCCCAATATCTCCTGTGGAGTTTGATTTTCTTTTGAGCTGCATGGAGGCCATCTTCTGGTCGCATTCTCATCCACCGCTGGAGTCTTTGATCTACTTTTAGCGTTTCTAGAGCTCTGCGTTGAGAGTTTTCTTCTGGTCTCCTTGCTTCTTCGAGTTGGCCAAGTGGATGTCAGAAGATTGCTGTTCAAGTCGCTCCTCCACTTGCTTGATTTCCAGGAGAATATCCCACAGATGCTAGCATGTCCCAATATAGAGAAAAATCTCCCTGATGGCCAGAGGATATTCCACTTAGATAGCCTGCCTGACTTATGGAATATTGCAGAATGATTCTCTGTCATCTATAGAAATGATGCTCCTGCCCAGAAGAACGGCTCTGTTTGCTTCAGCGTCAGCTTGACCATTGAGGTCCCGTAGAACATGAAAGAAACAGATTTTCTGGAATTTAGAGGCTATCAGGTTGATTTTGTGAAGGATCCTTGAGATGTTGAGATGGAGAGAGAACTTCTTTAGGACCAACGCTTGGATGATTATCTTTGAATCTCTGAATACTGTGAGCTCAGAAATGTTGTTAAATTGGGCCTACTTTAGTCCTTGCCAGAGGGCTAAAGCTTCAGCCTTGTTGTTTGAGTCCAGACCTAAACCCCAGGTGTAAGAAGAAAGGATTACATTCTCTGCGTTGAGGAGGATCCCCCCTGCTCCAGCTTGACCTGGGTTTCCTTTGGAGGCCCCATCGAAGAAGAGGCTACATTCATTTAGCGATGATCTCCATTTTAGGAATTCGTGTTCAGCCAGACGGACTTCCTATCTCTCATGGGTTTTGATTGCCTTGGATGGGGGGTAGTCTTTAAGAGAAAAATTTGTCAGCCAACTTGATTCGAGGAGATTTAGAGTTCTGGAATTTGATAGAGATCTTCCGGAGTCAGCAACTTCACCTATTAATGCTTTGCATTTGGAGACCACCTTGGTGCTGGGACTTACCTCATCTCTGAAAATGCGTCTGTTGCGCTCAAGCCAAATTTTCCAGCAAATAACTTTGGGAATCCACATCCAGATTGTCTTGAGGAGGTTTTTCTTATAAAGATCAAATGGAGAGTTTCTTATCCAGTTGGAGAACAGGTCAGCTAAGTTTCCAGGAATGTTTATAGTAACACAGCTTAGATTGAGCACCAGATTCCAGACTTCCACGGTATAGGGGTAGGTTAGGAGCAGGTGATTTATTGTTTCTTCATCAGAGCGGCACAGGGGGCATCTTGAAGGGCCTTCCATTCCTCTTATTTTGAGATTTTCACCTGTGAGGATGCTGTGGTGAGCTGCCGTCCAACAACAGTGGTCAATTTTGGGGATAAAGGGAAAGGTCCAGATGAAGTTCCATTTTGCCGGATTAGGGGCTACATAAGATATGGTTTGAAGAGATCTATACCCCTATGCTATAGTATAACTACCTGAACGCTGTCCCAAGCCTCTTATGTCTTTGGTGGCCTCTGTCAAAGGTGATTTACCTTGGAGGAGATGAATTAAAAGATCAGCTTCATCTTTTAGTTCCAGTGGGACATTGCTGAGGTTCCAATCTTTCCAGATTTGATCCCCTTCTTCCTCCCAGCTGGAGATATCCCAAAGAGTTTCTTTGTTTCTGAGCTGCAACCAGCCTTTTAAATTCCCAATTTCTGAGATATGTCCTAGAGGTTGATCGCCCAATATGGAGTCCTCCCAGAGGTTTATTTTTTTCCCATTCCCTGGGATCCAGTAAAGGAAATTTGTAAAGTGCTCTTTTGCCTTAATGCAGAGATTGAAGATAGGGGAACCTTTCTTGCGTTGGACAGGCTTGTCAAGACATCTTAATCTTGACCCTGGGAAGTACTTTTTCCTTATGAATTTTTTGCTCCAGCTTTCGCTGCCTGAGACTAAACTCCATAGTATTTTCACTCCCATGGCCAAATTTTGTCTGGCTAGGCTTCTGATTTGCAGGCCTCCTTCCTTGTAGGGATTTTGGATTTTGTCCCAGCTTACCAGATGGATTCTATGAAGATTTCCTTTACCTCCTTCCTAGAGAAATTTTCTTATTAGGCCTTCCATTTTCCCGATGATGGATATGGAAGCGGAGAGGATGGCATTTTGGTAGATCGGTATACTTGTCAAAACCGATTTGAGAAGCACAGTCTTCCCTGCCTGGTTTAGCCAGTTGTTCCCCCAATTTTGGATTCGGCTTTTGAAATTATCTAGGATGGGGTTCCACTGATTAGCTTTCAGAGTTCCTTTGGAGATTGACACACCGAGATACGTGATGGAATCCCAATCATGGACCACTTCCATTCCTAAAATTCTAGCTATCACGCCCAAGTCTCTTACAGTGCAATTCCAACCATAGATCTTTATTTTTTGGAGATTAATCTTGTTGCCTGAAACTTGTTTGTAAATGGTCAACTCTTGTTTGAAATGTCTGGCTGCTTGGATGCTGGCTCCTCCCATTAACAGAGTATCATCCGCAAATTGCGCATGGTTAATTTTTTTACATTTGCTGCCATTTGGAGGCCTGGGAGAACCTTCCTTTGTTAGGATTCAATTTGTTGGAAGCTGAGGACAGAAGCTTGAATAGCATAAAGCAGAGGGGAGAGGGGGAAGCCTTGTCTTAACCCCCGAGAGGTTTGGAAGAAATCAGTGGAACGGCCATTGACGAGAGGGGCAATCCAGGGAGAGCTAATGCAGCCTTGGACCCAGTTTACAAAGGGAGCAGAAAATCCAAGTTTCTTCATGACTAGGAACAGAAAATCATGTCTTACCCTGTCAAATGCATTTTCCAGGTCAAGTTTTATCACCATCCCCTCTTCTTTGATTTGGTGGCTGGAATGAATGGCTTCTTGGACCAGCATAATGTTATCCTGAATCTTACGGCCTTTGATGAAACCTCCTTGGTTTTTCGGGATTATCTGGGGCAGTAATTTTTTGAGCCTGTTTGCAATTATTTTGGTTACAATTTTGTAGCTCAGGTTGCAGAGAGAGATGGGCCTGAATCTGGAGAAATGGATGGCCTCTTTTTCTTTTGGGATCAGAGTAAGGAAAGCTGAGTTTGTGCTCCCACCCGGCTTGTTGGTGGTTTGAGTGTGTCTTACCATTTTGAGAAGGTCTAGCTTTATCGTGTCCTAGCAGGAGGTGTAGAATCTTGCTGTGAAGCCATCCGGCCCCGGTGCGCTATCATATTTCATTCGGAATAGGGCTGTTTTGAGCTCCTTCATTGAGATAGGGGTTGTTAGGAAAAGGTTTTCAGTATCTTGGACGAGGTTGGGAATAACATCAAAGGGATGGTCAAGGGGGTTAAGGGGGTCTTCATCCAGAGCAGTGAAGAGGTCTTTGAAGGTGTTGAAGGCAGCCTTTTTAATATCATCAAAGTTTTTTACCAATGAACCTTGATAGTTAATCTCCATGACATCCTTGTAATTTTTTCGGGCCTCTGCTTGCTTATGGAAATAGGATGAGTTTTTTGTCACCACTTTCTAGCCACATGCTCCTAGATTTTTGACGTAAGTGCTCCTCTTCTACTCTGCTGGCTTGGTAGAAAAGTTTCTGGAGGTCTGTTTCGATTGCTTGGATCTGAGGGGAGATAGTGATAGAATCCATGGAAAGCTGGTGATTTTCAAGCGCTTTTTGAGCTTCAATTCTTCTTAAAGTGGGTGATTTGATGCTTTTGGCCCAAGATTTTAGGTCCTTTTTCAACCTTTTAATTTTCTGTTCCTAGGAATAGGTGGGGGATCCAGGGATTCGGGTGGACCAAGAGTTAGAAACTACATGGAGAAAGTCCTCTTGAAGGATCCAGAGAGGGCTAAACCGGAAGGGAATTGGGCCCAAGTTTGGTTCAGGGGAGAGCTCCAGAAGGATGGGTTTATGATCCGAGATACAGTTAGGGAGGATTTTGGAGAAGGCCAGCAAACTTGTGGTTAGGAAGTCTGAATGGACAAGAAATTTGTCTAAGCGAGCCTCTATATGACCAGCGCCCAATCTTTTGTTTGTCCAGGTGAAATTTCCAATAGAGGGCTTAATGTCAATGAGGTCCCATCCCAAGATAATGTCCTCCAGCCATTCTCTGGATTGGTCTCTTATTGGGGAACCTCCTTTCTTTTCATCAGCTGAGAGCGTAACATTGAGGTCCCCTGCTAAAATAATGTTTCTAGGGTTGTGCATGATAAGGAAGGGTTCCAATGAATCCCATCAGTGAGTTTTTTCAGAGAGGATATTTGGAACGTATAGGTTAAAAAGACTTACTTGAAGACCGAAGTCTTTATGGATAAGGCTGGTATAGATCCAGTGCGTGCTGCAGTGATCGGCGAGAAGATCAAATTTGGTTGCATCCCAGAAGGTAGCTATTTCTCCCGAGGCTCCTCTTGAGCTGATTGCTTTCCCAGGTCCATTTTTCCAGAACGTATTTCCAGCTTGGTAGAGGGTTGAATCCTCCAATTTCGTCTCCTAAACAAACATGATGTCTGGCTTGTTAATTCTTATGATATCTTTCAGGGCTTCTTCTTTGGTTTTGGAGCCTAGATCTCTACAGTTCCAGGATACGTATCGCATTTAAACTTTCTTTGGGGTGGTGGCCCCTTTGGGAGCCAGGCCTTGCTTTGATCTGGTGTTTATCATCAAATTGATGGTTTTCTGTGTCCCTTTGTTTATGTCTCAGAGATTTTTCTCTTCTCTATGTTTTTTCTTTGATTTGTAGCCTCTAGAGGACTGAATTGGGGTTGCATGAGAGCTGCTAGTTTCAGAGGCGTCTTCATCAGTGAACCCTCCCGGATCAGAGTCCAGATTGGTGGGATCATAATCCAGATCTTTAGAGTTTGCATGTATCGCCTCAGGATTGGACCGGCCTTTAGGGAATGGCTGAGTTTCTTCTTGGTATTGAGGCGATTCTTCCTCATTAGCTCCTTGGGGTATTTCTCCATGCTCTTTGGCTTCTCCGGGAGTGTGCTCTGTATTATTTTCCAGGACAACTACTTCTATTATTGGATCTTGCTGTGTGATTGCCTTATCCGATGTGGAGGTCTTGTTTGGGTCTGCTGTTGATTTCCCCACTACTAGTTCTTTGCCTTTGGTAGCTTCTTTTGGATCAGGTATTTGCATAGTATTTGCCATTCTCTTTTCTTTATTTTTGGTTGCTGATTTGCCTTTCTTGACTTTTTTCCAGCCTTCGGTCTCCTCCTGAGTTTGGGCTTTGGGGCAGTTCCTTTGGAAGTGACCGTGCTCATGACTGTGCCTGCATTTGAAAGGCAGCTGCACATAGTCCAATTTTTGATAGTGTTGCCAGGATCCAATGGATAGTTTGATTGCTTCTGGAAGTCCTACTTCAATATCGACCTCAACACAAACCCTAGCACAGGTGTATCGCCCCTTTGGATCTGCTTTGTCGATGTATCTACCCAGGCCGTTTTCGATATTTTCGAGCGCATCAGTGTTCTAGCAGTGGATTGGGAGGTTTGGGAGGTGAACCCAGACAGGAACCTCTTTTGGAACGTCCACATTTGGGTCGAAGTCAGGATTCCAACGATTGAGGTATAAACCTTGAGAGCCCATGAAATAAGTCCCGCTTCTGAAGATTAGATCATGGTCTTCTTTGGAGATGATTCGAAGATGTGAAAACCCCTTTCCACTGGGTAGCAAGTCACTTTGTGTTTCAGTAAAGGCCTCCAGTTCCATTGAATCCAGTCGTCTATTGTTCTTGTAGATGGCCATAAACCCATAAACTGGCCAACCAACCCTCGATCTGCCAAGGCCAGGTCTATTTTGATGGCCTTCTCTTCTGGAAGGGCGATTTCACTTATTGCGTCAAGTTTTTTTATGAATCTCGGAATAGCAGGGGGCGAAGGTTTTCCCTCGGAGGGGCTGATGAGCCTACTAAATGCTTCAACCATCGAAAACGGTGAGGAGGGAGGGTGATCCCCTCCCCCAGGATCAGGTATGGCACCTTCAGCATGTGCCTCTAAAACTTAGCACAATACCCTAGCACGCAGGCATGATCGATTTTTCTAGATCGCTCTCCAATCACCGTCTCCAGGGATCTTCTATGAAAAAATCACATATTATGACGTTAATCAGATCATTATTTCATGTTTATTTGATTATCATTGCTTTATATGTGGTCATATTGGTTTGAGGAAGGTATAATTCATTTTGTAGGTCTCTTGGAGCGAGAGGAGCAAGAAGTGGATTGAAGAGAAAGCTTGGACCAGCCTTCAGTTAATCAGGTGTGGACCTTTCCAATCTTTGATCTTGCTTGTATTTACTTGCAGAACCATTTGCATCCACCTTTCAACCCCAGTATGTTGATGGCCTCTTAAACCCTAGCCATATGATACTTTCCTTTACAACACCAGTGCACCTAGTGCTACAACCAGTGCTGATATTTGTCTTACATGATTATTAAACGAGTCCCTTCACTATGAGACTTTCTTCTCTATCTTAGGAAGTGAAACTCAAAATAATGGAATGCGCTATGCTCATTTATCAATATCAGATGAATTGACAAAAATTTCAGTTAAAAAATCACCACCTACAACTTACCTGGAGCTTATATTGCACCTTTTCAAGGTACTATTTTTCCCCTTAACAAGTAATCTAAATGTGGCAAAGTGTGAAGTGAGAAGGGAGGTGAATATTGCACTAGATCTAAATGTGACTCATTTACCTAGTTAATCATGTACTTTGAAAATGGAGATCACGACATGTGGGTTGTAAAAAAACAACCTACTAATAGTGACACAAACAACTCAAACACAACATGTGCATCTAAAGTACATTAAGTGATAAACGTAGGAAACAAGCCATTGAACCTAGAATCCTTTCAGAGGTTAATGTTGGGACACATGTAATATCACCTAGTTATGTGGAGAAGTTGGATGTTATGTTATCTTGCATGAATTTCAATGGTATCGATGGAATTGACCCTCCTTGAAAGGATAAACGTGTTTTTTCGATACCATCTTGCTTCATAGGCACAAGAGCACTCCCTCTAATTTGAACACATTGCATAATAGAAAAATTGCTAACGGGTCTGAAATAAGTTGTTCTACTAATCCTTGAACCAAGGCACTCTACTGAACCACTAAGAATTTGTTAGTATGATATGGAGTTTCTTTGTTGCAAATTAAAATCTATTACGATTGGAAGAAATCAATGGAAACACAATGACAATACAAAGGGTTCCCATTGATTATAGAATGGAGTTGTAATTAGCTTAAAAAACGCATTTCAATGTTGTATGATATAGATTTTTTCCATTACAAATTGTACTCTATTGTGATTTGATTCATGGATTAAGAATTGTGCTCAGCTTCCAAGTTTGTCACATTCATTTCCTTCTAGATTTGAAACCCTTATCATCTTGGAGTATAGCAAATAATATTCAATAGATTGAGCAAATGGATTCCTTATATCCTATTAAACAATATGTTGTTGACCCATCTTGTCATATTTTATCACTGGACTTATACATGACCGCATCTCACTAAAATGTGTTGCATAACAACCCCTTCACAATATTTATACCAATAAATATTTATAAGCTCTCTGCATCGTATTGCATTGATATTTATAACAACAACATTTGTGGAAATGTACCTCACATGTGACACATGTGAGTATGCCTTCTTCCCAGGGACATACTGAAGAAATTTCCTAATTTTCTTCTTTCAGACAACAATCTTAGTTGTGTCCTTCCTTCTGAAATAGGAGAGATGATGAAACTAGGAAAGATCGATCTGAAACCGCAATAATCTCACTAGAACCATTCCTTGGAGGCTTTTATATCTCAATGAATCCTTAAAAAATATGCAGTTTAACTCAGGTTTTAGATATTAGAGAAAACTATTTGTTCGAAGGAACCATATCACTAACTCTTGGCCATCTTGTGATGTTGCTGACAAGTTAACCTTGATTATATGGCTGATGTGGAAACACGTAACTATGATTATTTGGATAACGGTTTCAAAGATACAAAATAGGAAATAGTGTTTATAAAATAGTTTGCTAAAATAATATTCAAAACATATTTCTTCAAGCACTGCAACAAATATAATGCTTTCTGACATTGGAGGAGTCTTGCCTTTTGGTGCGTTTCTGTAATGTCTTGGTGGCGAGTGCTCGAAATAACTCCTAAAACTTGAATATATACCACATCAAAATAAAACTATTATGTTAGGAATTCCTTCCAACTTTGGAAATTTAATGAGGCTTTATGAATGCATACAAACTTGTCCCTTTCAGGAATATTCCTTTCACAAAGGCGATGAGACCTTGGGGAAGAGCGATCTGGAGATGGTGTACGATAACGTTGAGCATAAGATAAATGGAATATCATGATGCTTACAGCTTAAAAGATAAATGTACCTTCATCAACTACAACTATACTCTTACCTTTTCCTATAAATATTTCACCACAATTATAAATCTTAACTAGAACAATAGGTCTTCCTTGATATGTAGTTGATAATCGCTCAATTTTCTTTAGTACATATATTCCCTCAACAACTCTTCCAAAGAAGACATGCTTGCTGCAGATAATAAGAAAAGGGACATTAATTATATGAGAGTAAAACAGACAATAGAGATGGGGAGAGGCAACATATCCAAATTAGTCAAACAAATGTTAGCCTCACCCCCTTAGTAGCATATAGACCAACTGAATTGGAGTGAAGAGAACTGCCTACAAATATTTATCAGAATTTAAAATGTCAAATGGTAAAAATACACTGGTGTCTCACACCCAAAGAAAGTAACCCATTATTTCAAGGTAAAGGAATCTTGTATTTCTAAAATATGAAATTTCCATATGGTGACACAAATGAGTCATGGATAAAGAGAAAATATGTCGATCACAACCAACATGTAAAGATGCTCAGACAAACTCAGGTGAATACAAAAAATCATAGATATGGAATCAAGTATATACCCATCAAGATGAGGTGTTTCTGCAAAAGTAATAAAGAACTAAGAACCATTTGTGTTCTAAGATACGAAATTTCCATATGGTGACACTCATGAGTCATGGATAAAGAGAAAATATGCCGATCACAAACAACATGTAATGCTTCTTAGACAAACTTAGGTTAATACAAAGTATATGGACTTGATGGATTAATATTTTATGCAATCAACAAAACAATTACTCATTGAGTGAACAAAATAAAAAATGGAGCAAAGCCTAAGTATATCTCATCAAAAGAACCACTACCAATTTTGTGCCCAAGTCTATACTTGTTGTTTACGTGTGACTCCATGTCACGGGATGTCGCAATTTTAGACCCTATGTGCACACATTCGAGGTTAATATGCACATTCCAGTACCCATAATCATGTCCCAACACCCCCACAATCTACACGCGTTCTAGCTCTGTGCATACACTTTGTCATCATGATATTTATGGAAATGACCATATTTTGTTGAAGATCTCTACACTAAACGAGAATATGAAAATATATATATGCACAATGATATTTAAAAAGTTTCTTGTCAAGTTATGGTTGTCTCAAATGGTTCCCTTTAGCAGTAAAGTGCATTCTACTTGTAGCATAGTATAATTGCTTGACAAAATCAGAGAACCAACAACATACTTGGTTGTAATGATAAATAATCAAGTTTTATGCAATCAAGCACTAGCAAAATGAAGTCAAGAAATATAACAAGGATACCATATTTGGAATATATTGGGAAAATTGCCTGTAATGGCAAGCTCAATAAAGGGTTTGATTCTTGTATTTCATACCTATAAAAATGACCTTATGGTCATTGGAGGCCAAATAAGACTTGAAGGTCAAAATATAGAGTTGAATTTATTGCATCCTACACTTGAAGGAGGAGCTTTGAAATGGAATTTGCTAACAGTTAAGGAATATGAAAGAGTTATACTTCTCACATATGAAACCATCCTATTGGCATTGATTCCTTGTTGAATGGTTATCAAAAATACATTTGATATTTTTCCACTTGCATATTTATCCTATCAATACCTATGTGTTGGAATGTTGAATTCTCAACTAGCTCTTAGTAATGATCTGAACAAGGAAAATTCCTTTATCGTAGAAGTGGCTTTTAAAATTCATGGCATATTGAGAAATGCAATACTGTGAACAAGTGATAGAGTATATTACAAAATATCTAGTAATCAAGAGTACTATTAGTAATGGGGATTTATAGATGTTTGTAGAAGGAAATATCATTGGGACTCTATGGTGTCGAATCCTCCATCCAACAAAGTAGCAGGTCCACATTACCAGCATTCAAATCCCATATTTTGAAGATCAACAATAAATACCAACCCCATATTCAAGGGCATCAAATCGAGCATTTCCATGCAGTCATTTAATAGGTGGCATTCAAAGGAGGGACAAAGGAGGGACAAATATCAAAGTATAGGATGTTAAAGCATATTTGGGTCATAGATTGAACACTTGAAAGCTATAGGATTCCAAGAAATCCTCTCTAGATTTATGGAAATAGTGGGGCATATATCCTCAAATTTCAGGTAGAAAATTAGTTGACAGTTATAGTCAAACCTTATATTTTAAGGGAATCAAACTCAACAGCGGTACTAGCGTTTAGAAAATCAACTCAATAGCAGTACTTAGCATTTAGAAAATCAACTCCAAGTGTAGCGTTTCCTGGCTCTATGTTGAATGTTTTTCTTGTCAAAATTCATGGCGCAATTCATGTCACTAACCCTAGATTCATATATGGTGCTATGCTATTCAGGACGTTTTTTTGGAGGCTATTATTGGTGTTATATAGGATGCTTTTGTGGACGCTAATTGGGACGTTAATTGGGATGTTATTTGGGATGCTAATTATCATCCAAAATAACACCAACTTTTAAAAATGGATGATGTTTTGGATGCCAATTGGGACGCTAATTGGGACTCTAATTGGGACTCTAGTTGTGATGCTAATTGGGACGTTCATTGGGATGCTAATTATCATCCAAAATAACACCAACATTTAAAAAGGGACACTAATTGGGATGCTAATTCGGATTCTAATTGGAACGCTAATTGGGATTCTAATGGGGATGCTAATTGGGACGTTAGTGTCCAAAATAGCTCCAACTTTTAAAAAGGGACGCTAATTGGGATGCTAATTGGGATGCTGATTGGGATGTTAATTGGGACGCTAATTGGGACGCTAACAAAGACTCTAATTAGGACGCTATTTGGGATGCTAAATAGCATCCAAAATAGCGTCAACATTTAAAAAGGGACACAAATAATTCCATTAAAAGCGCCATCCCATGGAAAAGCATCCAATTTGTCTAAGAAATGATGAAAAATACACTAAAAGGGATAGTGGACGCTAAAAAGGAAGCTAAAAGGGACGCTAATCACAGGGTTTTGTTGTAGTGGTACTAGATGGACTTCGTTGTATATTTGCAAACCATACATTACCAAATATGGTAAACTAGATATTTGTACATGTACAAACTTCATGTTGGCTTGTCTTGGAGAATTATGGTGTGCTAGCAGCTGACCATGGAAATTTTATGAGTATTTTTTTAATTTTAGTCTATTTATCTTGTTGTTTTTGCATATTTGTTTTGTTATCATCTACAGAGTTGTAAACATATGTAATACATAGCTAAATATTTTTTTGAGAGTTTCAAAATAGATTTTGAATAATGTGCAGTTTTGTGTATATGAGTGATTTGACAATAAAGTACTCAACTCAAAAGAAAAACAATATTTTTAGTCAAACTTACTAAAGATGCTATTGATATTACCTTTAATAATTTAGTACAAATTATATCCAATGAATTGACTTGTAATTCAAAGAATGATTTTCAATTTATCGTGGAACTAGAAGTATTTTATAATATAAATGTAGTAACATAATTCCACTAATTAAATGCAAATTATGAAAAATACAAAAATGAGGGAGTAAACCAAATAAAATTAGTATCCCTAAAAGCGATCATCCATAAGATTAGCATTTGGTAAAGGAGTGAAAAAAAAATCCATGAATGATGTTGTTCTTTCTATTGTTCGATGATATAAAACTAATTCGAGTAGCACAACAATTTTGGAAGTGATTGTCCAACATATGAGTAGCTCTTTTTCGTAGGATCCTTCAAATGGTTAGCTTAACTCTCGAATATTAAATTGTGATATTTTATATCATGTTACTATTAGAATTTTATCTTTTAATCAATATGATCTAGGATCTTATCTGAGAGAATAAAATGCACAACAATGATCACAAGAGACAAGAGACACAAATAATTTTCCTCATGGAAACCCTAAAGGATAAAAACCTGCAACTTCCTCAGAGATAGAATGAGCACCAATATAAAAAGTAAAACCCAAAGATACAAAAATGATCTCCGACAGCCGTTCTCTCTCTCACTTGTGCGATCTCCTCCTCTCTCACTCATGTGCTACTATTGAGTGAGTGTATGTTGCAAATAGAAAGTCCCACTCTCTATTTACACTTGTTTTCCACTTGACAATTACTCTACAAGGCCGATCTCACTAGGAAATTCTAATAACCCTAACACAACTCAATTGTGGGGACTATTTCCCCGACTTACAATGAAGGGTTAACCTCAATGAATTTACATGACTTTATTATATTAATGAATCTCTCGATCGGAGGAACAAACATATTCGCCGTGGTATAATGGTATACAATAAGAAATATACAAGTGAATACAGTTCGAAGTTACAAATACATCAACACTTGCTCTTAACTAGGAAGGTATTCTCTTGACACAGTTCATTAGCACAAGTCTTCATCACTGGATCATCATAAAAAAATGGATCATCATCATCACTACTCTCACTATGTCTAGCAAATGGTGTTATCTCTCAATTATGCTCCTCATAGGATGTTCTAGAGAGCCAACCCTTTTTCATGCTGGATGTAGGTCTCAACACTTATATCCAACCATGGGAGTCCCAGCCTTCCACCATGTTGGAAAGGCCCAGAAGTTACATCTGACCATGGGAGGCCCATCCCGCCACCATGTCAGAAAGGACCAGCACTTACATCTGACCATGGGAGGCCCAGCCTACCACCATGTCAAAAATTCCCAGCACTTACATCTGACCATGGGAGGCCCATCCTACTACCATGTCAGAAAGGCTCATCACTTACATCTGACCATGGGAGGCACAACTTTCAACCATGTTGGAAAGGCTCAACAATTACATCTACCAGCATGGTAGGACACACCTACTACCATTCGGGAAAAGGCTCTGCACTTACATCTTACCATGGGAGGCACAGAATGCCACCATGTCGAAAAGGCTCCACACTTACATCCATCGGCATGGTATGACACACCTACTACCATCCGGGGAAAGGCTTTGCACTTACATCCGACCATGGGAGGCCCAGCCTACGACTATGTCATAAAGTCTTATCACTTACATCTGACCATCAGAGTCCCAGGATACCACCATGTTGGAAAGGCTCTGCACTTACATATGACCATGGGAGGCCTAGCCTACCACCATGTCGAAAATGCACTGCATCTTCCAGACACATCAATTCCCTTTGGAGGGAACCTCGATATGATGAGCACCAAGCTTCTCTCTGAAGTACTCAAACTTCACTCTAGCTAACGGTTTAGTCAACACATCAGCTATCTGCTCATCTATCGTAACATACTAGAGATTCACTGCTCCTCTCTGCACCATATCCCTGATATAGTGACACTTGATCTCGATATGCTTTGTCTTGTCATGGAACACCAGGTACTTAGAAAAATTCACACAACTCTTATTGTCACAATATATACAAGTAGAATCCAAATGGATATCAAACAAGTCAGATAGTAGCTTCCTTGGCCACACTACCTCACAACTATCCAAACAAGCTGTGGCATACTCTCCTTTGGTTGTACTCAATGCCATGTAGGACTGCTTCCTTCTAAACCAAGAGTTCACACATGATCCCATGCTAAAGCAACACCTTGAAGTGATCTTATTATCAATGGCACTGCCTGGCCAATCTGAATCCACATAACCCTCTAGGTTAATTTTATGATTCGCCCATACTTGAGCCCATAATCAATTATACCCTTCAAGTACCTCAGAATATGCTTTGCATCAATTAGGTTAACATGTCTCAGATCCATCAGGTACTAGCTCAACGTGCTCACAGCATATTAAATATCTAGTCTCATATTCGTCAGGTACATCAAGGACCCAATCATTTGATGATACATCATGGAATCAATCGAGTCTGATGAAGCATCACTCAATAGCTTCAAGTTTGATGCCATAGGTGTGGCCATGGCCTTGCAGTCTTGTTGATGAATCAGTTGTGCAGGTGCTAGAGTGGTGTCCAAGGAAAACAACAGGGGATGAAAACTCAGCCAAAGGATTAAGATAATCCTATGCAAGTATTATCCTATCCTCGAGTTGTTTGGTGTGGTTAACACCCATGGATATTCGCCCTCCACTGGCACTCTTTGAGTGGGTGATTTTTCTTAATATAAATCTAAAGCATATAAAAGATAATTGCTGCATTGCTTAAATAATTTCAAAGAACTCAACAATTAATAAGCAGCTCAGTTTTTCTACAAAAATGAACAATAAGAAATTATTGGAGTTTGGAAAATACTATTTATACGTTAAAAATACAGTCATTTATCACAATTAGATTAAAAATCCTGCCACAAAATAATGCAGTAAAACATTAGCTACAAATGCTGCACAGAGAATCTTCAAATCTAATTATTAATTCAACTAAGAAAATGCAGAAAAATCCCATATAACTCAAATGAATGATTGTTGTAGAGGTTTCTAGTCTTTTATTCCAACTCTAATAAGAAATTACAGAGCTTCATAATCCTCCCAAAAATCCAATGGACAGAACCTTCGTACATTATCCCTTGAAAGAAATTTACAAAATATTGCAGAGAAGAAAACATTGATTCTCTGGTATATAAAGGTCTCTCCAGGTAGGGTCTCCTCAGTTCTGAAAGAGAAATCTATACAGATATTTCAAGTGCTTCCCCCCTCTCTCAACATAGGACTTTGGGTCAATTTTATAGAAGAGACGAGCAATGAAAGGATAAGATCCAACCACCATAACTATGGTTCGTTTAGCTGCCATCCAAACCGGCCGCTACCAACTCTTGAAAATACTCCTCTGTTCGAGAAATAGTTTCTCCAAATTGGTTGAGAGATCACAAAAACGGCCCATGATTAGGAGTAAAATACCCCATTTGTGAAGTGGGTTTTCAACATTTTTGTCATGGTTTGAAGGAAAATGGAGCCCAAAATTTTCCTCCCTTACTAGGTGCGATTCAACTTCTAGAAATAATTGTGGTATTCATTAATTTCATACCAGCTTGTATCTTTTCTCTCAATGATCCATGAATTTTTGTTGGAGCTTACTTATTTCTCGAGCAATCCAAATCGTAGTGCTAAAATAGAATAAATGATCTCCATTGCTGGAAGATAAAACTTTCACCGTCAGACTTCAAATTGATAGCACAACCGTAGTTTGATTATATTATCTGTGGTAATCTGCATGGCTTAGAATCCTAGCAAACCTGTAAAAGTTATATCAATTAGCATTCATTAACCAGGGTAGAATGTAATTTAAAGTGTAAATAATAGAAAATTCTCCTTTTTCCTGCGATCTTAGGTCTGGCGTATATCATCATTCAACAATCCATTTTTAAATGTTTCGATACAAATGGAAAATCAACTCAAGATTATTCTCTTGGGAGTTAAGGCTCAGTAACCGATGATTTCATTGTGGAGTGAATTGTGGTCACTGATTTTAACAATCAATTCTATTATTTTGTGTTAATTATTTTCCAGATGAATTAAACCAAACAAAAATCCAAAATCTATTTTCCCAAAATATCGGAAATGAAATGTCGGGAAAGGAATTTTGAATATGGAAAAATCATTTAAACAAATCAAAATCTAAATCTAAAACCCTATGTAAAATAAAAAATAAAAATACCATAATTTACAGACCCGTAAATTAATTAAATTATAAAATAAGATAAACTTAGGATCCAAAAAAATTGCGAGGATGAAAAAGTAAGAAATTGCAAAAGTGATTTCCGTAATCCGCATTTGGCATTGTGGGTTGTGGGAATATTAAATTTGAAATAAGAAAAACTTTACCTTCCACAATCCAGAATGTGGATTGTGGGAACATTAAAATTTGAACAATTAAAATCAAAGGTCTCGCAACTGCAAAAGAGCATAAAAATAATTGGGAAGCTTGGGAAAATGAAATTTTATTTATTTTTTAAATAAGGAAAGAAAATTCTAGAAATATTTTCAAAGAAACCGAAAATATAATATTGGAAAAATATCATTAAAACAAAAAACCTAAAAAAAATCAAAACTATTTACAAGTTAATTCTTAGGAAAATAGTTGTTGGAAACAAGTTACGGAAAAGAATCACTCATATAAGATAGGATCGTTAATGAATTCCATAAATAGGTTTCTAACATAGTCATTTTCCAAGAATAGAATACCAAGAAAAGAATAATAGTATTTCCTTTTGCACAATGACAATCCTTTTAAATAGCGAAAGGGAAAGAAAGAAATTGTATTTTCAAAATGAAATTAGTTTATTGAGAAGGAAAAAATTATCCATAATCAAACTAACTTTACATTCATAAATATTGAACTTTAATCACACTAATTTCCAAATAATCACAAAACCAAATCTTGTAGAAATTAGCTAAACTAGAACTCAATCAAACTTAACATGTGTTCTTCTCATTTTCATAACATCAAATTGAGTATAAATTTAATATATGGATTTAATGAAATACACAAGTTAAGTTCATGAAAGTCAAAGCATGACAATGAATATTTAAAAGATCTCAATAAACTTAATCCAAACTTTAGAAATATTAAACTAACATAAGGAAACAAGCCCAAAGACTAAAATTATTTAAAATAACTACATTATGATTCTAGGCATGAAAAAGTGAAAATAAAACTCCATCAAAGTCAAATATCGAACTAATTCAATACCAAAATCATGAGAGAAGAAACCATAAGACCAATCAAAATCCCAAAATGAGCTAACAACCAGCCATAATCCCAAAGAATTAGTTTGTGCAGCAAAGACCAAATCTAGGTGGGGATTGTGAAAGATAACACGTTAAGTTAACCACTGAGATTATGGAACCAACTGAAATGATAAAAACCAACTCAAACAAATAAGTAAAGATTAAAATAATGCGCATTTCACATTCACATTCAGCATTTGCGGGTTGTAGGTTGCGGAAATCACACAACACACTTTATTGACCCAACTACTTTCTGTAAAACGCAATTTGCAGGATTTGGGTTGCGGGATGAAAAGTTCAAATGCAAAACCAAGCTCCCACAATCTGCATTGTGGGTTGTGGGAAAAATCAGTTCTTTCCACAACTCAAAAAAACAATAAAAAAACTAGAAGTTTTCAAAAAGGGAAAATTGTTAACTAAATAAAAACATTTCAAAGGCAAGAATGCATGCAGAGAGGATGAACAAACAAAAAAATTAACTAAGTTAAATTTTCATATAAGATTGGGGCTCCCATGTTTTGGATAAAACATGAGATCTGTTTTAGCTACAACAAATGGCGACTCGCTGGGAAGAAACAGTTATCTCTGAATTACAGTCTTGAAATCTAAAAATTAAGAATGAAAACAAAATGCTTTCACATGATACATTTCAAATAATCTAAATAGATTTATCACCGAATGATATGATAATGGTGAGACTTCAAAACTTCTAAAACATCCAAGTCATTCCCATCATTATCCAAAAAACGTTTCTAAAGATAAAATCATTTTTCAAAATAAATTATTTACAAGATGTAAGAATAAAAAACTTTACCAGGAATTAACCTCAGGAAAGAAAGCTAATCATATAAGACATAGTATTAAGTAATGACTCCAATACCACAGGCAGAACCGTACTGCTAGTTGGCGTCTATAGCCGCGACAGGGATTCCTTTTAACCCCACTTCCAGGCACTATGATCCCACTTTACTAATTTAGATACATAGCTATACAGTGACTCAATTTACAAATAGATAAGAAACATTAGATGACTCTCTACAAGTGTGAGATTTATGTATATAATATTTATGATTTTGAATTTCAAAACACCATAGATGGAGCCACTGTAGCATGTTACCTAGTAAGTCATACTTAGTTGGTTTTATCAAGTGAGCTAGTGAACCGAACAAAGATGATTTGTTCAGACTTTAGAAGACCTTCAGACTTGCTTCTAGGAAGTGTTTTTTTTATCTACCACATGTTCATACCCCCCTAGGTGAGTTGTAATAAAATGTTCTAGCATGGTAGTGTCTATAAAAGGCTCGGTCTCCTGGACTCATTTGTCAATCCGATCAGCCTAGAGTGTTTTTTCCCTTGTTTATTATTGGTTGTTGAATAAACAACTGATAATTTCTGAGTTTTTCACTCAATACCTCAAAAGTTGGGGTGGTCAGCTTGACATTTAGGCCTATTGAAGCTATTAGAGTCTGTGTTTCAATGTATAAACATGCTAGGCATTATGGTCGAGTCATACGAACATGTTCTAAGTCCCCTTAGTTTTTGTTTCTTTTAATTTTTAATTTTTAATTTTAATTTTTCCACAAAACTTAGGCTATTTTTTAATAGTCTAAATGGAAAAATTGGTCTTGTAATAAAAGAGGGGTTAAAAGTCATTTTTAGTCATGGGGGTGCTCATTTTCTAACTGGGAGCACCCGGTAAACCCATAAACCCACTTTTCCTAAGTTTTGAGTGATTTTTCCATCACTCAAGTAAGAAAATCCAAAAAAATTAAATATTAATTAATTTAATTAAATAATGGAGAAAATCCAAGTTCCTAAATCACTGGGATTTGCTTCGATTTGATTGAAATCAGTCTCATCGGCTTTGGATTGACCGGGAGTTATCATTCCTTGACTGGAGGAATTGATCAGGGCTGAGGAGGAGCTTAACTGGCTGACACATTCTTGAGGGTTGCACCCTCTTTCTCTCTCCTCCACACGTGTGGATCAATTTGGCAATTGGTTGATGGGTGGGTCAGTTCACTGAGTGAGGTGTCACTTCGATTTGTAGTTCCAGTCTAGTTAGACTTAGTTCATCATCAGATCAGGCTCGGCTTAACTCTCCATCAGCTGCAGTCTCTCCTTTAGTCAGGCATGCACCCCTCTTGGCCAGGCTGGCTATAAATTGAAGCTGCCTTTCCCTTCCTGAAGTTAGTTTGAATTGAGAAGAATAGGGTTGCTATTGTGATACTGTTGCAATATTTTTATTTGTTGGAATATCATAATCTTTGGAGGATAAATGGTGTAATGCTCTCATGTGTGTGGAATAAGCATTTTCTTGTGGCTATTGATGTTGCCATTTTTTCTCTCAATTTCTACATTTGAACCTTGTCTGGCTTGAATGATTCAACTCAATCAATAGGAGTGTAGTTGGGCAAGTAAGATTACTTGTTTTTCTGTATCTCATAGCATATGTGTTTGAAGATCTAGATTATACATGTTTAATATGCTTATTTGCATGTAATTCTTGTCTCTTTTTCATATATATATATATATCCAGATCTCATAAGGTTTTGTGCAAGGTTGTGTGTTTATCTTTCAGGTGGAAAGGATTGGACGAGCTATGGATCTAGTTTTAATCCATTGTACATCCAAAAATTTTGTGAAGACATTTCCCTTCTATATTCCACTAACAAGTTTCCCTTGCCGATCTATCCAACAACAGGCCTTTCCCCTTCTCTTCCTCCATTTTATTAAAATCAATCTTCCAGTTACTTGTTCATCCGCTTATGATCATATATACTTCTAAAAATTGCTTATACATTGTTAGATCTATTTCCTAAGTCTTGTTGCTTAGATCTGAAATTTCATAAAGAATATCATATTTTAAACATAGATCTATGTGAAGAAATTCCTTTTTGCAAGTAGCTAAATCGTGGATCTAAAGATTGCTCATAAGGTAGTTTCTTTTTTCATTCTTGAAAGATTTAAATTATGCAAGGAATTGCACATCATATCGGCTGCCCAAAAATCAATCCAAGATCCCAAGGAAAGCTTGCTTTCCTTGGTTCCTTTTTGCAAAACTAATTTGTTCCTTTTTAACAATTTTTAACTTAGTCTTTTTTTTTTTTTTCGGTAATTAGTGTGGTGAACCAGAGCAATTTAAAATTCTTTTTGGGAAAATTTGACTTTAATAGCTTTCTTTTTTTATCAGGTTTAACAAAAAATAGAAGGAGACTCTTCCCGTTTTCAGAGTCTTGGGCGAATTGGAGCTTCCCAGAGGCTTCCCCCACAGCTGTGCTTTGTTTTAGGCTTGTTGTAAGCTTGTTGTAAGCCTTTGCATCCTAGATAACAAGGATCAAAGTGAAATTAGTTTTCTGATATTGTAAGCTTTAATAATAAAGAATCACTTCGAGTAGGCTCTTTCGAGCCCACTCCCCATCCCCCCAAGGGGGATCCGCATCTGTTTCACTTTTTTGCATTTGTTCCCGTTTTTCGCTCTAGCTTAGTATTGCCGTGCAAGATTGTATACCTTGATCATATTTTTTATTATTCTATATTTTGAAATCAAAGTAATACTAATACTTACCCCACGAATCCTCGATTGAACCGAAAGGTAAAAGAGGATCATGGTAGGATTAATTAGAAAACCTGTAGTTTGTATTTTTGCTTCTATTTTCATTATTACTTTTCACAAGCAAGCAGTAAAATTAACCCCTCCTTGATTTCCCGATTGAGGTCCACTTGGACCAAAAGAGATTCCTGGAGGGTGTTTTTTTTAACAAGAACATGCTCTTAAAATTGACTAAAATTTACAAGACTCCTGTGTGTATGCTCTGCACTTGGTTGTGGTTCGTTCGATCACTCAAGATGCATCAAAATAAATGCAAGTGACTAGAATAATTAGGATTCACTTTCCCAATAAATCACCATGGGCGAAAATTAAATTCCTCGATTAAACTATAAACGATGGAAAAATAGCCAAAGGAAGTGGGAACTACTGGATAGTGACCTCGAGGCACCGATCTCTGTTACATCCTAGCGGGTGTATTATGAACATAGTCTCATAGATTCCATCCAGCCCACATATTCCTTGTAGGTAGTCGTAGCGGTTGTTACTTTTGGACATACTCTAAGTACCCCCCAAGTATATCTGGAGTCCCCCTGCCTAATTTAATTCACTCATCTTTTCACATTAATTTAAAACGTACCAAGATACAATTGCACAACATTCACTCCAGCACTTGCAAGAAGTCTTAATTTTTTTCGACTCCATTTAAAGGCACTGGTCAACTATTTATTTCTTTCAATCTATATGTGATTGGGTGTCATATCGTGCTTATTTGTGATTGTCTCATCACGTTATCTATTTTTTACAATTGTTAAATAAAAAATCCTAAAAAACGTACTCATTTAATAACATCATCATCTAAGTAACCAGCCTTAGTAACTCATAAGGTCTACCCCCCTTGGCTTCTTTAGGAGTTTGCCTAAATGGAGGAGTCAAGAACAAGGTGTCAGCCTTGACTTGAGACTTTCTCCCAAGGACACACAGAGAGCCTTGAATATTTCTACCACGTTCCCCCCCAGGTGTGTGAAAGGCGAAAACATATTTTGGTGCCATTACTAGGGATAAATCTTTTTATTCCCGAGTACGACTTAGCTTAAATTTTTTCTAAAGAACTAAAAAGATAAAAATTTGATTGATCTTATCTTTAAAACACAAGATTAAAACTCGATCCATCTTGCGACTCCAATGTCTAATATCCCTCCAAGGATTTCTACCCAAAGGAACCCTGAATGATTATTCAATCCTCTCTCTAATCCCGAAAGGTTTATTAGAGAAAGGTTAAATAGGTAGACTTCTCGTAGAATCCTTGAAGATTTAGGAGACCAATCCCTCTCAGATATCTATCACATATTTGAAGATAGTCACAATCAACCGTCTACCTTAATGTCTGATTTTTTCAAACCCCTTGAATTTTCTCAGATAGCAGGTGCTCCTCATGATATCCTGGGTGACTCTATCAAGAAACTTTTTACCTTCCAAGGCAACAATTCCATCACCACCAAGTCCCACCTGTAGAAGTTTGAAAAGCACCTAGTCTCTTATTGCATTGATGCGGCCAATGACCATGATGATGTCAAGATGAAGTTGTTTACTTTATCCCTAGAACAAGAGGCTGGAGAATGGTACCTTGACTTGGAAAACAACTCATATGCAACCCTCAAGGACTTCTTGGATGGTTTTAGGGAGAAGTGGAGAGAAAAGAAGGAACCTAGACATCAACTTTCTTCCCTCCACAACATCAAGAAGATGGAGAATGAAACCATAGAGGAATTGAACACTAAATTCAGGCGTGTGGTTGCGGACCTTCATGATGATATCAAGCCAAATAATGCTTATGTCCTCATATACTACATTGAAGCCTTCACCGGTGACTTAAGGTACCAGTTGAGGGATAAAGAACCTACCAATATTAAAGCTTCCCAGATCCTTGTCGAGAAAATTGAAACAAAGATGCAGTCGTCTGGTAAATCTAACATACCTAGATACACCAGAGGAAACTCTTCTCACAACAAAGAGACCAAGGGTAAGGCTGTTGAGTCAGAAGAGAAGGGCACTTCCAAATATCCCATGAAAGAGATGGAAAAACTGATGAAAACCTTGGTCACTAATCAAAACCAACAAATGGCCAATCATGTTGCACAATTGAATCACATGTAGAATAGATTGGTGATGATGGAAAGGAATAATGGACTGAGGAACTTTCACCCAAGAAAAATCAGATGTATCAGAAGAAGGCCCCTCATCAAGAAACTAGGATCCCAAACAATTTAGACTCAGCTAACATGGTACATGAAGTGATTCAATGGTGTAGATCCTATAAACATTTCCACCAGGAGAGTACTTGGTATGTTGCAAATCAAGACATGGAACATGGACTTCCCGAGATCAATGGTCCAAAAACAACTTCAAGTGAACATGATCATGTATACATGGTAGGACAAACCCACCCTTTGTCAAACCAGCATTGGCAGCAGGCCATAGATTACAATCATGAGAAGGACCTCCTTTCCCACTTCTATGGTGAAATGCCTACTCTAGAAAAGGTTAAGGAAATGAAGGAGGCTAGATTCAAGGGTGCACTTTATCGAAGAAAGGAGAAGTATTCACCAGCTAAACAATACAAACCTAAGCTAACAACTCCTTTTCCAAATCCCCCTATTGTCCCAGAATCAAAGATTGACATGGGAAAATGGTGGAATGATGTTAAGGTCTCTGCTTATGCAACTGATATCATTCAAATTCCTGGTCAAAAAGAAAAGTTGTTAAAATCCTTAGAGGATAGTCAGAATAAAACTCATGATGTTGTCGAAGAGGATCCTATCCCTAGTAATAATGCTATATTTGAAGATGAACCTATTAAACCTAAGGATATGCCTATAGTCCTCAATAGTGTTGATCCAAGAAGGGAAGACCACCCGCCTTTTTATGTCTCCCTTTTAGTTGATAATCTTCTCCTTCATAACTGCATGTTATATTCATGTTGTTCATCAAATTTCATAACAAGAAAAGTAATGGAACAACTAAATATAAGGATCACACGACCCTACCACAATGTTTGTGCAATGTATGCGAGAGAAGTTGATGTGGTAGGGATAATCTTAAATCTACATGTTAAGTTGGCCAAGTATCCAGACATCGACATGGCGATGGATGTGGTAGTGATTGATGTGCCAAATAATTGGGGTATGTTGTTATCCAGAAAGTGGGCTGTAACTCTTGGTGGGTACATTCAAATGGATTGGACATATGCTACTATACCTGCATCATAAAAAAAAAGGGTGATACTCCATAGGGAGAAACAAAGAAAATGACATGTAGAAAATCCTAAAAATCCTGCAACTGAATTTGTACATTGCACTGACAACTTTGGAAACTATGCTATCTTGTCAAATTTCATGGCCCCTATAAAGGAAAACATTAAATATGAAAAGGTAGATGAGGTTTGGAAAATGTACTTTGATGGGGCTTATTTTTGATGTAATTAGAACTTCGGAATGTATTCACTTGTATATCTTATGTATTGTACCCCGATTTTTATTTCAGAAAGTGGTTGAGTCATGTCATGCCCCGATTTTCCTATTAAGAGATTCAATAATGTAAACAATTCATGTAAAGTCACTGTGGATAACCCTCCTATTGATCAAGGGTTAAAGTCCCCACAGTTGTGGGGCCCTAGGGTTATTAGACTCTCCTAGAGAAGTCGGCCCTACTGAGTTATTGTCAAGTTGGGAATTATTATAAATAGAGAGTGAGCCTCTATATTTAACACACATTCACTCACACTCATTTGTAGCACATAACTGAGAGAGAAGAATTTGTTGGGACAAGAGAGACAGAGAGAGACTACTACTATCAAGAGATCATATTATTGTTTTGGGGTTTTTTTTTGGTGCTAATTCTATCTCTGAGGAAGTTGCGGGGTTTTCTCCTTTATGGATTCCCCGAGGAAAAGTTTTATGTTCATTGTATCTTATGTTTGATTGTTGTGCTTGTTATTCTCTAGGTTAAAGATCCTAAGATAATGCTAGCTTAAATGATAAAAATCTAACATGGTGTCAAAGCTAACCTAAGAATAAGACACTGTGCAGCTGCGAAAACTAGGGCTTCCTATTTTTTGGATCTCTCTCCACAAATTTTCATCAAAAGGAGGTTGGGCTGAATCTTCTCTCCAGGGCACATCTTTCTGTCGAAGTAGAATCTGATTCTGAGCATTTTCAGTTTTTGACCTGACATTGCAGCCGAAAATTAGGGCTTTCCACAGAAGTGGAATTTTTTAGTGATCCTAGGCCTAGATTGATCTCTTCCTCAAAATCAAAGTTTAGAGATCTATATCAAATCTTTTGGTTGGACAGAACTCTGGAAAAGTAAAACCCTAATCTGCTCCTAAACTAGCTCTACAAAAATTTAGCTCCAGATCCAGATCTGACATCTTAACCTGGTAAGATCTAAATCTTTTGTATTTCCATTTGAGGTTCTCAGTTAAGATGTCTCATCATACCAAGATTGATGAAAATATTGAGGGATCTGATAACTTCTGAGCCTAGAAGTATAGGATCTCCCTGGTCTTGGAAGAAAATGAGTTGGACTCCTACATCAATATGGAGGTTCCAGTTCTAGAGGGAGATGAGGCTAAGGCCTTACACAAGAAGAAATTGTTCATGTCTAAGAGAATTATTGCTGATTCAATCAAGGATCATCTCATACCATAGGTGTTCTCCCTAAAGACAGCTAAAGCTATGTTTGATGCCCTGACCAAACTATTTGAGGGAAAGAACATAAATCGAAAGATGACTCTGAGAAACTAATTGAAGAATGTAAAGATCCAGAATGCAGAAACCATCCAATCTTACTTTACAAGGGTATCTCATATCAAGGAACAACTTGAAGTGGTAGATGAAGAAGTAGATAATGCAGAAATTGTAATGACCCCTTGAATGGTCTCCCTAGGTCATGGGACTCTTTCATTCAAGGGATCTATGCCAGGAAGAAGCTATTCAAGTTCAGCAGACTATGGGAAGAATTCTCACAAGAATAAACTCGAATAGAAGCTTGAGAAGATAACGTGGGAAGTGAAGATCAAGCTCTCATAGTATAATCCAAGATAACAGACCATCACAAAGGTAAGCACCCTCATCCTAGAATTTCTAACAAGAAGCTACCTAAATTCAAATGTTATACATGTGATGAAATAGGACACTATTCTAGAAATTGTCCTAAGAACAAAAGTGGCTCTTACAAGAAGAAGGGAAACAAAAGAAGACATCATGCTCACACTGCATTGGATGATGAACCTCCTAAGAAAAGAGCCAAACAAGAAAGTGATGAAGAATATTTTCAGATATTTGCTCTTACAAGAACTATCTCACATGGAAGCAATGTTTGGCTTATAGACAGTGGTGCTTTCAAACATATAACAGGATTTAAAGAATCCTTTGTGAAACTATCAGAACATGAATCACCCCACAAGGTGAAAATGGGGGATGACTACCAATATCCAATAAAAGGTAGTGGTGAATCCTCCTACAAGCTAGACTCAGGGAAGTCTATGAAAATGACGGATGTCCTATTTGTACCAGGACTAAAGAAGAACCTCCTCTCCATATTTGCATTAGATGCAAAAGGCATGAGGGTTGAATTTGTAGATGGCCAAGTTCTCATGTGGCCAAAGGGAAAGACTATTGATGATGCAGTAGTGATTGGGGAACAAGAAGGAGCTCTATACAAATTGAAGGGCCATCTAGAACAAGCCTTGATCCATGACAGAGTAGAGCCAAATGAACTTTGGCATAGAAGGCTTGCTCATGTGCACTACAGAGAACTACCTCTTGCAAGCAAAGCTGTTGAAGAACTTTCAGAAATCCAGTCAAAAAATAACAGTGTCTACAAAGGATGTGCGAAAGGAAAGAATATGAATACGACATTTCCAAGTAGCGAGAGAAAGGAAAAAGGAATCTTGGAAATCATTCACTATGGTGTATGTGATCTGATGTCATCCAATTCTTTAAGCGGGTATGTATACTATATTTTCTTTATTGATGATTTTTCTAGAAAGACATGGATATACTTTATGAAGAACAAAGTTGAAGTATTCAGCAAGTTCAAGGAATTCAAAGCCTTGATTGAGAACCACATTGAAAATAATATCAAGACCTTTCGATCAAATAATGGAAAAGAATTCACATCAAATGAATTCACAGAGTTATGCAAATATTTAGGGATTAAGAGGGAGTTATCCACTCCATATAATCCACAACAGTATGGGGTCACAGAAAGGAAGAATAGAATGATCATGGAAGTTTCAAGGGCCATGCTTCATGATCAAGATATTCCCATGCATCTATGGGTAGAAGTTGCTAGAACCGTGGTGTATGTATAGAACCGTACTCCACATAGAGTACTCAAGAACAAGAAACCTGAAGAAGTATTTTCCAGCAATAAACTAGAATTCATCCATCTTAGAATATTCGGCTGTCCAGTGTACATACACATTCCGAAATAAAAGAGGTAAAAGTTAGATCCTTCAGGAAGGAAGGGTATATTTGTGGGATATTCTCAAAGCTCGAAGGCTTATAGAATATACTTCCCAGGATTCAAGAAGATTGACATCACCAGGGATGTAACATTTTATGAAGACTCATCTTACAAAAAATCCAGAAAGAGACCTGCTGAAGAACTTGAAGAAACATAAGTACTAAGAATTCATGACACAACCATGAACAAAGAAATTCAAGAAGAAGATCAGGAATTAGAAGAAGCCCATAAACCTATAGATCCACCTCAAGAGAAGAATCCTCACAAGAGGAAACCTGCTTGGGTACGAGAAGCTATCCAAGGTGTAGAAATATATTGGGCTCCAGAAGAAACACACAAAGAAAGAAAGAGAACTAGGTCCTGCTCCAGATATGTAGCCCTATTATGTGACATCATTGATAAAGAACCTTCCAACTATGAAGAAGTGGTAGAAAAGAAAAAATGGAAGGATGCTATGGTCAAGAGTATCAATCGATCATGAAGAATGATGTTTGGGATGTTGTCCCATGACCAGAAGGGAAGTCTATTGTAACTTCCAAATGGATCTACAAGATCAAGCATAATACAGACGACAACATAGAAAAATATAAAGCAAGATTTATGGCTTGTGGCTTCTCCCAGAAAGAAGGAATAGATTATGAAGAAACTTTTGCACCTATAGCCAGATACACTTCCATCAGATCAGTACTTGCTCTGGTTGTAGTGATGAAATGGAAGATACACCAAATGGATGTCAATACTGCTTTCTTGAATGGTGTAGTGGAAGAGGAAGTGTATGTGGAGCAGCCACTCGGTTTTGAGACACATGATAGGGAGTTTTATGTGTGTAAATTGAAGAAAGCCCTGTACGGTTTAAAATAGGAACCCAGGACATGGTACGACAGAATTGACATCTTTCTATCCAGTTTAGGCTTTACCAAGAGTAAAGCAGATTCCAACCTTTACTACAAGGTTGAAGATGATAACCCAGTGATACTCCTACTATATGTAGATGATTTGTGTATGACAGGTATGGATGGGTTGATTTTTGATACAAAGAGGAATTTTGTTGCCGAGTTCGAAATGAAGGACTTGGGTATGATGCACTATTTTCTAGGCATGGAGGTGTGGCAGAATGTGGATGGAATATTCCTCGGACATGGGAAGTATGTGGTAGAGATCCTGAAAAGATTTGGGATGGTGGATTGCAAGGCCATGACCACACCTATGGCATCGAATCTGAAGCTTCTAAGTGATGCTTTCTTAGATATGATTGATGCTACGATATATCGTCAGATGATTGGGTCCTTGATGTACCTAACGAACACAAGACCAACTATTTTCTTTTCTGTGAATACCATGAGCCAGTTCCTGACAAATCCGAGACATGTCCACTTGATTTTTGCAAAGCATATTCTGAGGTACCTGAGGGGTACAGTTGATTATGGGCTCAAGTATAAGGTTGATTAGAAGATTAACCTAGAAGGTTATGCTGATTCAGATTGGGCAGGCAGTGCCATTGAAAGAAAGAGCACCTCATGGTGTTGCTTTAGTATGGGATCAGGTGTGATATCTTGGTTTAGCAAGAAATAATCTTGTGTGGCACTGAGTACAGCCGAAGTAGAGTATGTTGCAGCTTTTTTGGCTAGCTATGAGGCAGTATGGATTAGGAAGCAGCTGTCTAATTTATTTGATCTCTAGTTGGATGCTACTTGTATATATTGCAACAACGAGAGTTGTGTGAAGTTGTCTGAGAACCTAGTGTTCCATGACAAGTCAAAGCATATCGATATCAAATATCACTATATTGGGGATATGGTGTAGAGAGGAGCAGTGAAGCTCCAGTATGTTACTATGGACGAGTAGATAACTGATGTGTTGACTAAGCCATTGGCCAAAGTGAAGTTTGAATACTTTAGGGAGAATCTTGGTGTTCTCTAGATTGAGGTTCCCTCCAAGGGGAAGTGATGAGCTTGTGAGCCATTCTGACATGGTGAGAGGAATGGTTCC
Organism: Pseudotsuga menziesii; assembly: GCA_001517045.1. Classification (NCBI taxonomy): domain Eukaryota; kingdom Viridiplantae; phylum Streptophyta; class Pinopsida; order Pinales; family Pinaceae; genus Pseudotsuga; species Pseudotsuga menziesii. The sequence continues at coordinate 969,391 of LPNX010557620.1, forward strand.
TTTCATGGTCAAATGTAAGGGCTGAGCCATTCTGTCATAGTGAGAGGATTGGTTCCTTCCATGGTAATATGTGAGTGCTAAGCCATTCTAAGGTGACTATGAGATGTGTTCTCACATGTTCAGATATAAGTGTTGAATGCCATTCTCTGGGAGAATGGAGGCACCTGTTCGGTTACCAGGAATTTTAGTCTGGGGCTGAGAGCCTTTCTTACATGGTTGATAGGATGTGTTCCTCCCATGGTAAGATGTAAGTGCTGAGCCTTTATTACATGGTTGATAGGATGTGTTCCTCCCATGGTAAGATGTAAGTGCTGAGCCTTTCTTACATCATTGATATGTTCTTCCCATGGTAAGATATAAGTGCTCTACCTTTCTTACATGGTTGATAGGATGTGTTCCTCCCATGGCAAGATGTAAGTGCTAAGCCTCTCTTACATGTTTGATAGCATGTGTTCCTTCCATGGTAAGATATAAGTGATCTGCCTTTCTTATATGGTTGATAGGATGTGTTCCTCCCATGGTAATATATAAGTGTTGTGCCTTTCTTACATTGTTGATAGGATGTATTCCTCCCATGGTAAGATGTAAGTGTTGAGCCTCTCTTACATGGTTGATAGGATGTGTTCCTCCCATGGTAAGATATAAGTGTTGTGCCTTTCTTACATGGTTGATAGGATGTGTTCCTCTAATGGTAAGATATAAGTGCTGAAGAAGAAGAAGACCTAATTGGAGGTTAGGCCTACAACCAACATGAAAAAGGACTGGCTTTGTAGAACTTCTTGTGATGAGAAGAATCAAGAGATAACACCCGTGATGATGACTAGTGATGATCCAGTAGTGATGATCCAGATCTAGTGATGATGATCTAGATGAAGATGACTTGAATATGAAGATAACGAGAACTCAATGATGGATCAAATGATACAGAGAAGAAGACTTATGTTGATAAATCGTGTCGAGAGAATACCTTCCTAGTTAAGAGGGAGTGTTGATGTAATTGTAACTTCAGAATGAATTCACTTGTATATATTATGTATTGTGCCCCAATGTTTATTCCAGGAACTGGTTGAGTCATGTCATGCCCCGATGTTCCTATCGGGAGATTCAATAATGTAAAAAAGTCATGTAAATTCATTGTGGGTAACCCTCTTATTGATCAAGGTTTAAAGTCCCCACAGTTGTGGGGCCCTAGGGTTATTAGACTCTCCTAGAGAAGTCAGCCCTAGTGAGTTATTGTCAAGTCAGGAATTAGTATAAATAGAAGTGAGCCTCTCTATTTAACACACATTCACTCACACTCAGTTGTAGCACATAAATGAGAGAGAAGAAGCTGTTGGGACAAGAGAGAGAGAGACTACTATTGTTGGGAGATCATCTTACTATTTTGGGGTTTTTCTTTTGGTGTTGATTCTATCTTTGAGGAAGTTGCGGGGTTTTCTCCTTTATGGTTTCCTCGAGGAAGAACTTTGTGTTCATTGTCTCTTATGTTTGATTGGTGTGCTTGTTATTCTCTCAGTTAAAGATCCTAAGATAATTCTAGATTAAATGATAAAAATCTAACACTTATTACAAAGCTGAAAAGGGTGCGGGCATAGTGTTCATTTATACTTCAAAGAAAATCTACAACTTTCCTTTTAGGTTATAGTTTGAAGCATCAAAAAATGTAGCTGAGTATGAGGCATTAATTCTAGGGTTATAAACCGCTAAAGATATGGGAATAAAGATGTTGAAAATAAAAGGCGATTCAGACTTAGTCGTCCTTCAGCTTAAGAATCAGTATTAGTGTAAAAGTGACAGACTAAGGAAGTATATGAATGCCATATGGGACACCATGGAATGGTTTGATGCACTTAACATTCAAAATATCCCTAGGGAAATGAATGGGTTAGAAAATAAGTTGGTAGTAGTAGCATCCACCCTCCAGCCTTCAAATGAGATGATTAATTGAAATGGAAAAATGGAAACTAATTTTAGACCTTCAATTCTAGATAATGTAGATCATTGGCAGGTGATTAAAGACGATGAACAACTCTTGAGATTCATCCATAATATCCAAGATTTTTAGCGTGGAAAGATTAGTTATCAGCAGGAGGGTAAAGAGTATTAGGAGTGCGAGTATAATGTAAGGAATCAAATATCGAGTAGCCTTATAGCTTTTGAAAATCTGTTTGATCAACAGGATCGTCATAAAAACAAAAAAGAATCAATAAAAAATGGGGATTATAGGGAAATAAACATAAGAATTGATAAATACCCCAAGTTAATAAAAATTGGAAAAGGTACTTCGGAAAAGGAAAGGAATAGTTTGATCAACTTAATAAAAGATTATAGAGATGTGTTGGCCTTTAGTTATGATGAGCCTAAATCCTATTGGGAATATGTGTTTCAACATAGTATTCCCCTCACAGAAGAAGCTAAGGAGGTCAAGGCTTTCCAACAAAAGCTTCGGTGAATAAATCCTAAGTTGGCTCCCATTGTGCAAAAAGAGATTTAGAAGATGTTAGCAGCAGGGATCATAGCACCTACAAGACATTCATTGTGGTGCTCCAACTTAGTTGTTGTTAGAAAGAAGAATGGGTCAATAGAATATGTATAGATTTTAGAAATCTAAATACATCATGCCTTAAGGATAATTACCCATTTCTTGACATGGAAACATTACTTCAAAGAGTAACAGGATCAGGAATGATGTCCATGTTGGATGGATTTTTTGGGTATAACCAAGTGTTGGTAAATAAAGAAGATCAACATAAAAATACATTCACCACACATTGGGGTATCTACAACTTTTTAAGAATTCCTTTTGGCTTATTAAATTCCGATGCCACCTTCCAAAGAGCCATGGATTTTTCCTTTAAAGAACTTATAGGGAAAATAATCGAAATATATCAAGATGACTTAACTGTTTTTTCAAAGGAAAGATCTGACCACATAAGTCATCTTAGGCAGGTTTTCATAAGATGTCAAAAATATGGTATTTCCTTAAAACCTACCAAGTCAATCTTTGGGGTTGACGAAGGCAAGTTGTTGGGACACACCATTTCTAAGGATGGTGTCAAGGTCGATCCTGAGTGATTCGAATCCATTAAGAAGGTCTCCTTGCCTCATAATCTTAAATCTCTCTAGTATTTCAATGGTAAGATAAATATCATAAGGATATTCATCCCAAATTTAGCAGAACTAATGAATCCCTTGCAAAAGTTGTTAAAGAAAGATGCTAAATTTGAATGGAAAGATGAAGGGAAATATGCTTTCAAGTCTATCAAAGATGCTATATCCAAGTCCCCAGTCTTGATCAGTCCAGATTATTCCAAAAATTTCATATATTTTCTTTTGCCTCAGAGGACACCATTGTTGGTGTTTTGCTACAAAAGAATAAGGAGGGACAAGAGCAACCTATAGCCTTTATGAGTAGAGCCTTGCGACATTCAAGGTTGAAGTATACCATGATGGAGAAATAGGATTATGCTATAGTCAAGTCCTTTAAACATTTTAGAACTTATGTGGGATACACTAAAATCATTGGGTATGTACCCCATGCAGTTGTCAAGGATATCATGTCTCAACAAGATTGCCTAGAAATTGGGGGTAAATGGGTTTCAAACATTTAAGAGTATGATTTAGAGATAAAACCTACTAAGTTAATTAAGGGACACAGTCTTGCAAAGATGTTGACCCAAGGAAATTAAAAATCCTTAGGAATAATTTTCTAGAGTAGTGATCTAGAACAAAGTGTATCAGATGAGCTTCAGAAATTAGAGCAACACCCTTGGTATACTGACATCATTTTTTTCCTCTGTAACCTTACATTCCCTCATCACCTACTTGGACATAAAAGAAGAGCATTAAGGTTAAAGGAAACTAAGTATTGTTTAACAAAATATGGTTTGGGTTGGAGAAACCCCGATGGTTTAATACTTAGATGTGTCAATGAACATGAGTCCAAAAAAATCATGGTTGAGTTCCATGTAGGATTTTGTGGTGGACATTTTGCAATAAGAACAACCACCCATAAAATCCTTAGAGCATGTTACTATTTGCCTAACATTTTTTCAGATGTGCACAAGTCTGTCAGAGTTTTCCCATAGTGTCAATTGTTCACCAGAAAGCAACAAATGAAATCCTTGCCTTTAAAACCAATAGTAGTCCAAGCCCCTTTCTAGCAGTGGGGGATTGATTTCATTAGTAAGTTCAAGGATAAATCGAGCAATGGTTATTCCTAGATACTCACTGCCACTGATTATTTCACCAAATGGGTAGAGAAGATACCCACTAAGAAGGAAACCGATGCTGTAGTCATGGATTTCCTAGAAGATAGGATTATCACAAGATTAAGTATGCTATCTAGAATCATCACAGATAATGGCCCATGCTTCAATTCCTCCGAGATTTCATCCTTTTGTTTCAAGTATGGCATTGTCCAATCCCATTATTCCAACTATTATCCCCAAGGAAATGGTCTAGCTGAGTCAAGTAATAAAAACTTAATGACCATAATCAAGAAAAATGTTGGTGATAATAAAAAGGCCTGGGATAGCAAGATCAAGTTTTCATTATGGCCTGATAGAATCACAAAGTAAATTTCAACCAGAAGGAGCCCTTTAGAACTTGTCTATGGCCTATATGTCACCTTATTGATCCACTTAAATCTTCCAATGTATCAGCTTCTCCAGACCTTTATCTCAGATCAGGATGCCATTCAAAACAGAATCAACCAGTTGATTGAGTTAGATGAAAGCAAAACAAATTTCCTTGACTAGAGTATCAAAAATTCAGACAAAGTCAAGAGAACCTTTGATAGATCTACCCGACCTGGATCCTTTCAAGTAGGTGACACAGTCTTGCGTTCGGACAAACAAAGGGAGAAACTCGAGAAACACAGAAAGTTCGACAGCTTATGGTTGGGGCCATATATCATTGATGAAGTAGCAGGAACAAACTCTTTCTATATGAATGACCTGGAAGGATAAAGGTTAATCCTACGAGTGAATGGATTTCTCCTCAAGATGTTCTTCACCGAGATGGTTTGATGCCTTTATTGGCATCACTGGTTTCAGGGCCAATTTCTAAACTTTTCCCTGCATGTATTTTTAAAATTTCATGTATCATATTGTTGTATTATAGATGTTTTTTACCATAGCACTAACCTTGAATTTTTTTCGTTGTATATTAGTCTTGTAAAATATTGCTTTTTGTACATTATATACTAATTTTGTACTTTAATATGCTTTTCCAGCTGGTTTCGTTTATATACATGTTACTGATAAACTTTAATTGATGTGCAGGACCCAGATATTCTGGAGTTCTCACATCCTCTTCTTTGATCAGAATATTAGTTAGAGCATGTGTCCCTAAATGGATCCAGTTGTTACCTAATAAGTCATACTTAGTCGGTGTTATCAAGTGAGAATGCTGAACTAGACAAAGATGATTTGTTTGGACTTCAGAAGACCTTCAGACTTGCTTCTGGGAAGTGTTGTTTTATCTACAACATGTTCATAACCCCTTGGGGGAGTTGTAATAAAATGTTCTAGCATGGTAGTGTTTGTAAAAGACTCGGTCTCCTAGAATAATTTGTCAATCCGATCAGCCCAGAGTGTTTTTTCCATTCGTTATTAATGGTTGTTGAATAAGCAACTGATAATTTCTAATTTTATCACTAAATACCTCCAAAGTTGGGGTGGTCAGCTTGACATTTAGGCCTATTGAGGTTATTAGAGTTTGTGTGTCAATGTATAAACATGTTAGGCATTATGGTCAAGTCATATGAACATGTGCTAAGTCCCCCTAGGTTTTTTTTTTTTTTTACTTTTCCACAAAACTTAGGCTATTTTTTAATAGTCTAAATGGAAAAATTGGTCTTGTATTAAAAGTGGGGTTAAAAGACAGTTTCAGTCATCGACGTGATGATTTTCTAACTCCAAGCACTTGGTAAGCCCATAAACCCACTTTTCCTAAGTTTTGAGTGATTTTTCCATCACTCAGGTAATAAAATCCAAAAAAATCAAATATTAATTAATTTAATTAAATAATGGACCAAATCCAAGTTCCTAAATTAGTGGCATTTGCTCCGATTTGATTGAAATCAGTGTCATTGGCTTTGTATTGACCGAGAGTTATCATTCCTTGACCGAAGGCATTGATCAGGGCTGAATATGAGCTTAACTAGCTCACACATTCCTGAGGGTTGCATCCTCTTTCTCTCTCCTCCACATGTGTGGAACAATTTGGCAGTTGTTTGAAGGGTGGGTCAGTTCACTAAGTGAGGTGTCACTCTAATTTGCAGTTCCAGTCTAGTTAGAATTAGTTCATCATCATATTAGGCTCGAATTAACTCTCCATCAGTTGCAGTCTCTCCTTCAGTCAGGAATGCACCCCTCTTGGCCAGTCTGGCTATAAATTGAAGTTTCCTTTCCTGTCTTGAAGTTAGTTCGTGTTGGAGAGAATAGAGTTGCTATTGTAATACTATTGTAATCATTTTATTTGTTGGAATAAATAATCTTTGTAGGATAAATGGTATAATTCTTTCATGTGTGTGGAATAAACATTGTCTTACAGCTATTGATGTTGCCGATTTTCTCTCAATTTCTGCATTTGAACCTTGTCTGGCTTGAATGATTCAGCTGAATCAATAGGAGTGTAGTTGGGCAAGTAAGATTACTTGTTTTTATGTATCTCATAGCATATTTTTTTGAAGATCTATATTGTACATGTTTAATAAGCTTATTTGCATGTAATTCTTGTCTCTTTTTCATATATATATCCAGATCTCATAAGGTTTTGTGCAAGGTTGTGTGTTTATCTTTCAGGTGGCAAGGATTGGACAAGCTATGGATGTATTTTGACTCCACTATACATCTAACATCTTTTTGAAGGCATTGCCCCTCTATATTCCACTAACAAGTTTCCATTGCAGATCTATCCAACAGCAGGCCTTTCCCTTTCTCTTCCTTCATTTTATTAAAATCAATATTCCAGTTACTTGTTAGTCCTCTTATGATCATATATAATTCTAAAAATTACTTATACATTGCTAGATCTAGTTCCTAAGATTCTTGTTTCTTAGATCTGAAATTTCATAAAGAATATCATATTTTAAAGATAGATCTAGGTGAAGAAATTCATTTGTGCAAGTAGCTAAATTGTAGATCTAAAGCTTGCTCATAAGGTAGTTTCTTTTTTCCCTTCTTTAAAGATTTAAATTCTACAAGAAAGTGCACATCATATTGGCTTCCCAAAAAGGAAGCCAAGATCCCAAGGAAAACTTGCTTTCCTTGGTTCCTTTTTGCAAAACTAAATTGTACTTTTTAACCATTTTTAACTTAGTCCTTTTTTTTCGGTAATTAGTGTGGTGATCGAAAGAAATTTCAAAGTATTTTTGGGCACATTTGATTTTAATAAATTTCAGTTTTTTATCAGTTTTAACAAAAAAGATAAAGAGAATCTACCCATTTTCAGAGTCTTCGGTGAACCGGAGCTTCCCGGAGGCTTCTCCCACCATTGTGCTTCCTTTTAGGCTTGTTTTAAGCTTGTTGTAATCCTTTGGATTCTAGATAAAAAGGAACAAAGTGAAATTATTTTTTTGATATTATAACCTTTAATAATAAATAATCACTTTCAGTAGGCTCTTTCAATCCCACTCCTCATCCCCCCAGGGAGGATCCGCGTTCGTTTCACTTTTTTGTATTTTTTTCCATTTTTTGCTCTAGAATATTCTTGTCGTGCAGGATTGTATAATTTGATCATATTTGTTATTATTCCATATTTTTAAATCAAAGTAATACTAATACTTACACCACGAATCCCCGATTGAACCGAAAGGTGAAAGAGGATCATGGTAGGATTAATTAGAAAAACTATAGTGCGTGTTTTTGCTTATATTTTCATTGTTACTTTTCACAAGCAAGCAGTAAAATTAACCCCTCCTTTATTTCCCTATTGAGATCTACTTGGAATGAAAGAGATTCCTGGAGGGTCTTTATTTTAACAAAAACACGCTCTTAAAATTTACTAAAATTTACAAGACTCCAGTGTGTATGCTCTGCACTTGGCTGCGGTTCATCCGATTAGTCAAGCTGCATCAAAAACAACACTAGTGACTAGAATAATTAGGATTCACTTTCCCAATTGACCGCCGCAAGCGAAAATCCAACACCTCGATTAAACCATAAATGGTGGCAAAATACCCAAAGGAGGTGGGAACTACTAGATAGTGACCTTGAGGCGTCGATATCTATTACATCCTAGCAGGAGTATTATGAACATAGTATTAGAGACTCCATCCATCCCACACATTTTTTTGGGTAGCTGTAGCGGTTGTTACTTTTGGACATACTCCAAGTACCCCACGGGTATATCTGGAGTCCCCCCACCTAATTTAATTGACTCATATTTTCATGTTAATTTAAAACGTACCAAGATACAATTGCACAACATTCACTCCAACACTTGCAAACACTCTTAATTATTTTTGAATCCATTTAAAGGCACTGGTAAACTGTTTATTTATTTCAATCTATATGTGTTTGGGTGTCATATCATGCTTATTTGTGATTGTCTCATCATGTTATCTGTTGTTTACAATTATTAAATCAAAACTCCTAAAAAACTTACTCCTTTAATAACATCTTCATCTAAGTAACCAGCCTTAGTAACTCGTAGGGTTTAGCCCTCTTGGATTCCTTAGGAATTTTCCTAAATAGAGGAATCAAGAACAAGGTGATAGCCTTGAATCGCAACTTTCCCCCAAGGACACACCGAGTGGCTTGAATATTTTTGCCATGTTCCCCCTTAGGTGTGTGAAAGGAGGCAACATAGCCCACAGGTGTCCATAGCCTCGACAGGGACATATTTTAACCCATTTTGTCTCATGGCTTATATCCCAAATACCAAGTTTAAAAAAATATACAAACTATGTGTAATGCACTAATCTCAATTTAACTGTGTATTGCAGGTTGCAAGTTGCGCGTTGTGGGAAAACTTAGTTCCCTCCACAACTCAGGAAAACAATCAGAAAACTAGAAGTTTTCAAAAGGGAAAATTGCTAACTAAATCAAAACATTTCAAAGGCGAGAATGCATGCAAACAGGATAAACAACCCCAAAAATTGACTAGGCTACATTTTCATATAATATTGGGGCTCCCATGTTTTGGATAATACATGGGATCTATTGTAGCTACAACAAATGGCGATTAGCTGGGAAGAACCAGTTATCTCTTAATTACAGTATTGAAATCTAAAAATTAAGAATGAAAACAAAATGATTTCACATGATACATTTCAAATAATCTGAATAGCTTTATCACTGAGTGATATAGTATTGGTTAGACTTCAAAACTTCTAAAACATCCAAGTCATTCCCATCATTATCCAAAAAACTTTTCTAAAGATAAAATCATTTTTTCAAAATAAATTTTATACAAGATGTAAGATTCAAAAAATTTATGAGTTAACCTTGGGAAATCAAGATAATCATATAAGACATAGTATTAAGTAGTGACTCCAATACCACAGGAAAAACCCTACTATTAGCCGACATCTATGGCCGCGACAGGGATGCCTTTTAACCCCACTTCCAACCACTCTGCTCCCAGTTTACTGATTCAGATACATAAATATACAGTGATTCAATTTAGTAATGGGTAAGCAGCGTCAAATGACTCCTACGAGTGTGTGTTAATTATTTTCCAAATGAATTAAACCAAACAAAAATCCAAAATCTATTTTCCCAAAATATCGGAAATGAAATGTTGGGAAATAAATTTTGAATTTGGAAAAATCATTTAAACAAATCAAAATCAAAATTTAAAACCCTGTGTAAAAGAAAAAATAAAATTACCAAAATTTACGGACCCGAAAAATGAATTAAATTATAACATCAGATAAACTTAAGGTCCGAAAAAAATGTAAGAATGGAAAATTAAGAATTTGCAAAAGTGATTTCTATAATCCGCATTCTGCATTGCGACATGCGGGAATATTAAATTTTAAGTAAGAAAAACCTTACCTTCCGCAATCTACATTCCACATTGTGGAATACTAATTGTGGGAACATTAAAATTTGAACAAATAAAATCAAAGGTTCCACAACTTCAAAAAAGCATAAAAATAATTGGGAATCTTGGAAAAATTGAAATTTTTAATTTATTTATTTTTTAAATAACGAAAGAAAAATCTAGAAATATTTTCAAAGAAACCGAAAATCCAATTTTGGAAAAATATCATTAAATAATAAAACCTAAAAAAAATGAAACCTATTTACAAGTTAATTCTTAAGAAAATAATTGTTGAAAACGAGTTAAGTATATAGGAAAAGAATCACTCCTATAATATAGGAGATTTAATGAATTCCATAAATAGGTTTCTAACATAGTCATTTTCGAATATTAGAATACCAAGAAAAGAATAATAGTAATTCCTTTTGCACAATGAAAATCCTTTTAAATAGCAAAATGGAAAGAAAAAAATTGTATTTTTAAAATCAAATTACTTTATTGAGAAGGAAAACCTTATCCATAATCAAACTAACTTTACATTCGTAAATATTGAACTTTATTCCCACTAATTTCCAAATAATCACAAAACCAAATCTGGTAGAAATTACGGAAATTAGAACTCAATTAAAATTAACATGTACATGTGTTCTTCTCATTTTCATAACATCAAATTGAGTATAAATTTAATATATGCATTTAATGAAATACACAAATTAATTTAATGAAAGTAAAATCATGAGCATAAATATTTAAAAGATCTCAATAAACTTAATCCAAACTTTAAAAATATTAAACTAACATAAGCAAACAAACCCAAAGACTAAACATTAGAGGAAATTTCAACTCAAAATGGGCCTCCCAAAAAAAAAAAATTAATAATAGTTAAAATAATAAAATAATATTTATTAATTTTGGAGGAAGAAAAGAAGAAAACTTTTTTGTTTGTTTGTATTTTTGACATATTTCTCCGTGTTTTCACTGAAATTTCGATCAGGAGAGCTCATTGGATACGGAATTAAATTATACATCTAATGAGTACCCACTCGACATACTTTTGACGGAACCCGCTACCCCAAAAACAAGAAATACCTGAAAAAACGTATGTCATCATCACGTATTTTTAGGTATTTCTTGTTTTTCGGGTAGCGGGGTCTGTCAAAAGTATGCCAAGTGGGTACTTGTTGGATGCAAAATTTAATTCCGCATCCAACGAGCTCTCCTGATCGAAATTTGAGTAAAAACACGAGGAGATATGTCGAAAATACAAACAAAAAAAAGTAGTTTTTTTTATGATACCTATCCCCAAATTTATATTAAAAAAGTGTTTAAGACCTATACAGTATTTCAAATTTAAAGCAATTTCATTGGCTAACAGATGATGACATGGAAGTTGAGTTAAAATTAAAAGGCCCATTTTGAGTTGAAATTTCCTCTAATGATTATTTAAAATATTTATATTATGATTCTAGGCATGCAAAAGTGAAAATAAAACTCCATAAAAGTCAAATAATGAACTAATGTAATACCAAAATCATGAGAGAAGAAACCATAAGATAAATCAAAATCCAAAAACGAAGCTAACAACCACCCATAATCCCGAATAATCAGTTTGTGCAGCAAAGACCAAATCTAGGCAGAGAATGTGAAAGATAACACATTAAGTTAACCACCGAGATTATGGAACCAACTGAAATAATTAAAACCTACTCAAACGAATAAAAAACAAATAATTAAAAATGAAAATAATGTGCATTCCGCATTTGCGGGTTGCGGGTTGCGGAAATCGCACAACACACTTTATTGACCCAACTACTTCTTGTAATCCACAATTTGCGGGATTCAGGTTGTGAGATGAAAAATACCAATGCAAAACCAAGCTCCTGCAATCCGCTTTGCGGGTTGCGGGTTGTAGGAAAAATTAGTTTTTTCTGCAACTCAAAAAAACAATCAGAAAACTAGAAGTTTTCAAAAGGGAAAATTGTTAACTAAATCACAACATGTCAAAGGTGAGAATGCATGCAGAGATGATGAACAACCCCAAAAATTTACTAAGTTACCTTTTATATAATATTGGGGCTCCCATGTTTTGGATAAAACATGGGATCTATTGTAGCTACAACAAATGGTGACTAGCTGGGAAGAACTAGTTATCTCTGAACTACAGTATTGAAATCTAAAAATTAAGAATGAAAACAAAATGATTTCACATTATACATTTCAAATAATCTGAATCTCTTTATCATTGAATGATATAGTATTGGTCAGACTTCAAAACTTCTAAAACATCCAAGTCATTCCCATAATATCCAAAAACGTTTCTAAAGATAAAATCATTTTTCAAAATAAATTATTTACAAGATGTAAGAATAAAAAATTGACAAGGAATTAACCTCAGGAAAGTAAGCTAATAATATAAGATGTAGTATTAAGTAATAACTCCAATATCACTGGCAAAACCCTAGTTCTCGGCTCTGTCTCTAGCTATGACAAGGATGCCTTTTAACCCCATCTCCAAGCGCGTTGGTCCGAAGTTTACTGATTCAGATACATAGCTATACAGTGACTCAATTTACTAATGGGTAAGTAGCGTCAGATGACTCTCTACGAGTGTCAGATAGAAAAGGATTCTTAAATATTTATATTAATATATTTATGATTTGGAATCTCAAAACACCACAGACAGAGCCACTGCAGCCCATGTGCATCCATAGCCTCGACAGGGACGTCTTTTAACTCGTTTTTCCCGATGGCTTATATCCCAAATAGCAAGTTGAAAGAAATTTGCAAACTATGTGTAATGTTTTAATCTCAATTTGAGTTAGCCGAGTAAATGGGGGAGCAGACTTAGAAACTTCTCAAGAGAAAAGATGGCGTAAGGAATCTATAGATTACTAATATTTGTAGATTGAAACTTCTTTCCCGAAACTGATTCCCTTAAAAGTAATTAAATTCAAACTCATATATTCATGTTGAGTTAAAGATAAAGTTCTAAGGATAATGACAGAAAGATTCAAATAAAATTATCAGCATAGTCTCTTATTGATTTTTCACAATCAGAAATGAGCTAATCAAAACATTTGATTTCCAACAAGAAGAAAACAAAAAGTTCCCTAAATAGATAAGACTTCAAGACTGTAAAAGAGTGATAATCTTTTTTATTTAAAAGTGAAAATCATAAAAGAACTCAACAAAGCAGTAGAAATGATAAAATCAAACCATATATACAAGCAGAGCCAAAATAAAATAAAAATCTCACAACCATATCACTAACTAAAAGAAATAAAATATTTTGTTTTTAATAAGCCATGAGGTTTGAGATTTAATTAAATCTTTATTGAAAACAAATATAGAAGCTTAAAGGAAAATAACTGCAAAAATAATCCTTAAGAAATTGTCTCATGCGAAAAGAAATATTTGTTTGTAAAATTGAAGGAGTTTTTTTATTGTAAAGAGAATAACTATATCAATTCATATAAGAAAATGTGTTGAATATGTAAATAGAATTGATTATAATAAAACTCTCAAAATAAATTTATTCTCTTTCAGTTGAAGAATTACGATGAAGATTTGTTGCTTCGCATAAAGTTGTTTAGGACAATAAGGCCTTTCATTATTAAAGATTATGTACATAAAGAAAATAAAATGAGATAATACTAAACTAAATTATCTGCAATTTGCAACAAAAACATGTTAAAACCCCTTCTTTCAAGTGCATATCTGGAAAGGATCAAAATGTGTGTGTAATGAAGATGTTCTAATTCTAATTACTTTGTGTTCTTTCAAAATATCTTTGCTCTTAAAACTTGAAAATGAATTAATTCATAACATTTTATGACATGATTATTATGATTTAAAACTAAAGACATAATTCAATCATGAATGCCTTGAACCGAAAAATAATAAGTGAGAGCATAAATAATAGAAAGTGAAAGAGGATAACAAAATACTTCCCTTAATTCATTTGAAGAAGCATTGTTTCCAATTTGGACTTGTCTTGTTGTCAAAAATAATTTTATTTTTATTGAAGAAAAGCAAAAGAGTAATCTAATTATTAAAGCAATGATAAAAAACTATTATATTCTACACCTACTCCTACACTACTCTAAAAAGAAAACAAAAACTAAGTATAATCGAAACAGTTGTGTAACTTGAAACTTGCAAAATAAAACAAGTTACGTATTAGTATCTCAAATTGCAATACTTTAAATGAAAACATAGGACAAATCAACTCAATTTCCTTATGCACAAAGAATGAAGGATGACATGAAAATGTTTTGATAAATGACTGTTCCAACCAGCCAAAAATTAGATCATAAAAATCATGTTGGAAGTGATATGATGTTTGGAATGCATTCATAGAGAAAATTGATATCTCATGAGAATCATAACTAGAGTGAATCTTATGAAGAATATGATTTAAAAATTATGAAAGGGATGCGGTGGAAAATGAATTCATTAAAACAATATCATCATTCAAAAATTAGGAAGGAACAAAATGACAATTTGGTATTACCTTAAAATCAATTACCTCATTTTGTCTTTCAATTTGAAGCTTAGAATTAATGACATCAGATCAAGATGTGGTCATCATGTTGCAATAAAATAGACCAATATCTAATACAACATGAGAAAATATTGTAACCCTTTCCATATTAAAGAGTGCATCAGAATCTTTAATGACATGAGATGAAATATATGAAGATGCATTTATTACATGAGTAATGGTAGTAAGAATATTATTGTCTTCTTCATGGAAATTTAGAGATAAAACAGATTGAACAGAAATATGTCCCTCATTCTTAAAAGACTTACTTTGTATCCTATCAAAATCTGACCAAAACATTGTATCCGTTTGAAAATTATTAAATTACAAATGTAATACTTGATCAAAAAAAATATCTGGATACAAAGAGAAAATAGGTTTCAAAATGTAAAAAATTCAATGCTTCTCTATTGATAAAATAGTTTTCATTAATTGTTTCAAGAGAAACATAGTTAGTAAAAATATGACGTAATAACCAATTTTGAATGAGGGGACCTGATTGATGATGAGAAGAAGATGATGTAATATCAATAATAGAAACATCATTAGCACATTCAATTACTGGATCCAAAATCTTTAATTCTTATTCCACTGTATCTTCTATAAGAAGAGTTTTAGGATCTTTACTTAATATAAGAGTTGAATTGCAATCCTTATTCTTTTGTTACTGAAACTGTGTATCACAAAATCATAATTCTGGTGCATCCACAACAATTTCATTATTTTGAGTGGAATTAACAAGATTAGATTCTAAATCAACATTGACTGATGAACTGAGATAATTATTAATATGCATGCCATTAATTTTAGATTTATCATTCTTTTCCAAATCAAGTGTGTCAAAAAGAGAATTAAGATGGAAAAAAAAATCAAATATGTCATTTTCAGAAATTTGGTGTCTCTCATGAAATCTGCACCATATTAACATAAATCTGGAAAAGAAATCATTAAGAGATTCATCTTTGTATCTACGAATATTTTCTAATTCAACACCAAGTTTTCTGTAACTATAATTCTCATGAGCACTAAGAAATAACTATGTGAATTGTTTCCATGAATGAATAGATTTAGCTGGTAGATATTCATACCAACTTTGAATTCTTCCTTCGAAAGTAGCAGTGAAAATTATGCATCTCTCATTCTCATCAGATAAATTGATAAAATCACAAAATAATTAAATTCAGAAAGTTTTTGATATGCAGAGATATTACCTTCTCCGTTGAAGCTCAATCGTTGCAAAAAATTAGTTGTCTCTCTAGAAATACTTTCAGCAAGCCAAGGAAAATTGAAATTATGATCTAGAATAGAGATATGAGCCATTTTCAAAAATAAATGAAGTTAAAGAAAAACAACTCAAAAGGGCTTACTTATCGGTCTCCTTCCTTCTAGCGCCATTTGTTGATGCCTCGATTGTGCAGGTGTTGGAATGGTGTCCAAGGAAAACAACAGGGGATGAAATCCCTTCCAAATGCTTCAGATAATCCTACGCAAGTATTATCCTATCCTCGATCTGTTTGTTGTGGTTAACGCCCATGGATATTCAGCCTCCATTGACAATCTTTGAGTGGGTGAGTTTGCTCGTTAAAAGGGAGACTTTGGATTAAAGCTAAAGCCAATCCTAAATCAAATTTGAATGAAGTCTAAAGTTAATAATTCTGCAACTATGAGAAGAAATTATATAGTTACAGAAATGAATATTTAAACCAAAGATATTAAGATAAAATATCTACCTAATTGAATTGTAATTAATAACCTATCTAAGAAACTATCTCGGGAGTGAAATATTTTAATATAAATCTAATGCATATAAAATATAATTAGTGCATTTCTTAAACAAATTCAAACAACTCAACAATTAATAGGCACATTAGTTTTTCTACAAAAATGAACAATAAGAAATTATTGCAGTTTGGAAAAAAATTCTTTATACGTTAAAAGTCCAATCATTTATCACAGTTAGATTGAACAAACATGCCACAAAATAATGCAGTAAAACATTAGCTACAAATGTTGTACAGAGAATGTTCAAATCTAATTATTAATTCAACTAAGACAATGCAGAAAAATCCCATATAACTTAGATGAATGATTGTTGTAGCGGTTTATGGTCTTTTATTCAAGTTCTAATAAGAAATTATAGAGCTTCATAATCCACCCAGAAATATTGTGGACAGAACCTTCGTACACTATCCCTTGAAAGAAATTTACAAAAGATTGCAAAGAAGAAAACATTGATTCTTTGGTATGAAGGTCTCTCCAGGCAGCGTCTCCTCAGTTCTAAAAGATAAATCTATACAGCTCTATCGAGCACTTCCCTCCTCTCTCAACTCAGACCTTTGGGTCAATTTTATAGAAGAGATGAGAAATGAAAGGATAATATCCAACCACCAAAACTCTGGTTCATTCAACTCCAATACAAACCGTCGGCAACCAAATCCTGAAAATACTCCTTTATTCGGGTAATATTTTCTCCAAATCGGTTGAGGCATCTAAAAAATGGCCCTGTTTCAAGAGTAAAAGACCCCATTTTTGAAGTGGGTTTTCATCAATTTTGTCAGATTCTCATGGTTTGATGGAAAATGGAGCCCAAAATTCGCCTCTCTTACTAGGTGCAATTCAGCTTCCAGAAATAAATGTGGTCTTCATTAATTTCATACCAGCTTGTATTTTTTCTCTCAATGATGCATTAATTTCTGTTGGATCTTCCTTTTTTCTCAAGAAATCCAATTCGTAGTCCTTAAAAAAATAAATGATCTCCATTGCTGGAACATAAAGCTTTCATTGACAAAATTCAAATTGATAGCATAACCGTAGTTTGATTATATTAGCTTCTGTAATATGCACAGCTTAGCATCCTAGCAAACCTAAAAAAAAATTATCAATTAGCGTTCATTAACCAAGGTAAAATGTAATGTAAAATGTAAATAATATAAAAAATTCCTTTTTCCTGTGATATTATCTCTCGTGTGTAACATCATTCAACAATCCTTTTTTAAATGTTTCGATACAAATGGCAAATCAACTCAAGTTTATTCAATTGGAATTTAAGGCTCAATAACCGTCAATTTCATTGTGGAGTGAATTGTGGCCATTGATTTTAACAATCAAATCTATTATTCTATGTTAATTATTTTGCAAATGAATTAAACCAAGCAAAAATATAAAATCTATTTTCCTGAAATATCGGAAATGAAATGTTGGGAAAGAAATTTTGAATTTAGAAAAATCATTTAAACAAATCAAAATCAAAATTTAAAACCCTATGCAAAAGAAAAAATAAAATTACCAAAATTTACATACCCGTAAATGAATTAAATTATAACATAAGATAAACTTAGGGTCCGAACAAAAATGTGGGAATGAAAAAGTAAGAATTTATAAAAGTGATCAACATTCTGGATTGCAGGAATATTAAATTCAAAATAAGAAAAACCTTACCTTCCACAATCCGCATTCTGCATTACGGAATGCAGAATGCGGGAACATTAAAATTTGAACAATTAAAATTAAAGGTCCTGCAACTGCAAAAAAGCATAAAAATATTTGGGAAGCTTGGAAAATCGCAAAAAAAATATTTTATTTATTTTTAAAATAAGAAAAGAAAAATATAGAAATATTTTCAAAGAAACCGAAAATCCAATACTAGAAAAATATCATTAAAACATAAAACCTAAAATAAATAAAAGCTATTTACAAGTTAATTCTTAAGAAAATAGTTGTTGGAAACAAGCTACATATATAGGAAAAGAATCACTCCTATAATATAGGAGACTTAATGAATTCCATAAATAGCTTTCTAACATAGTCATTTTCCAATAATAGAATACCAAGAAAAGAATAATAGTATTTCCTTTTGCACAATGAAAATACTTTTAAATAGCAAAAGGGAAAGAAAGAAATTGTATTTTCAAAATAAAATTAGTTTTTTGAGAAGGAAAAACTTATCCATAATCAAAATAACTCTACATTCATAAATATTGAACTTTAATCACATTAATTTCCAACTAATCACAAAACCAAATCTTGTAAAACTCAATCAAACTTAACATGTGTTCTTATCATTTTCATAACATCAATTTGAATATAAATTTAATATATGTATTTAATGAAATACACAAATTAAGTTAATGAAATTCAAAGCATGACCATGAATATTTAAAAGATCTCAATAAAACTAATCCAGACTTTAAAAATTTTAAACTAACCTAAGCAAACAAACCCAAAGACTAAAATTATTTAAAATATTTACATTATGATTCTAGGCATGCAAAAGTGAAAATAAAACTCCATAAAAGTCAAATACCGAACTAATGTAATACTAAACTCATGAGAGAAGAAACCATAAGATAAATCAAAATCCAAAAATGAAGCTAACAACCACTCATAATCCCGAATAATTAGTTTGTGCAGAAAAGACCAAATCTAGGCGGAGAATGTGAAAGATAACACGTTAAGTTAATCACCGAGATTATGGAACAAACTAAAATAATAAAAACCAACTCAAATGAATAAAAAAAATTAATTAAAAGTGAAAATAATGCACATTCTGAATTTACGAGTTGCGGGTTGCGAAAATCACACAACACACTTTATTGACCCAACTACTTTCTGTAATCTGCAATTTGTGGGATTCAGGTTGTGGGATGAAAAGTTCCAACGCAAAACCAAGCTCTTGCAATCCACATTGCGGGTTGCGGGTTGCGGGAAAAATTAGTTCTTTCTGCAACTCAGAAAAGCAATCAGAAAACTAGAATTTTTCAAAAGGGAAAATTGTTAACTAAATCAGAACATGTCAAAGGCGAGAATGCATGCAGACATGGTGAACAACGCCAAAAATTTACTAAGTTACCTTTTATATAATATTGGGGCTACCATGTTTTGGATAAAACATGGGATCTGTTGTAGCTATAAGGAATGGTGACTAGCTGGGAAGAACCAGTTATCTCTGAACTACAGTATTGAAATCTAAAAAATAAGAATGAAAACAAAATGATTTCACATGCTAAATTTCAAATAATTTGAATATTTTTCTCACTGAATGATATAGTATTGGTCAGACTTCAAAACTTCTAAAACATCTAAGTCATTCCCATAATATCCAAAAAAATTCTAAAGATAAAATCATTTTTCAAAATAAATTGTTTACAAGATGTAAGAATAAAAAATTTTAGTAGGAATTAACCTCAGGAAAGTAAGCTAATCATGTAAGACGTAATATGAAGTAATAACTCCAATACCACTAGCAGAACCGTAGTTCTCAGCTCCGTCTATAGCTGCGACAAGGATGCTTTTTAACCCCATCTCCAAGTGTGCTGATCCGAGTTTACTGATTCAGATGCATAGCTATACAGTGACTCAATTTACTAATGGGTAAGCAATGTCAGATGTCTCTCTACGAGTGTCAGATGGAAAAGGATTCTTAAATACTTATATTAATACATTTATGATTTGGAATCTCAAAACACCACAAACGGAGCCACTGCAGCCCATGTGCGTCCATAGACTCGACAGGGACGTCTTTTAACCCGTTTTTCCTGATGGCTTATATCCCAAATAGCAAGTTTAAACAAATTTGCAAACTATGTGTAATGTGTTAATCTCAATTTGAGTTAGCCTAGTAAATGGGGGAGCAGACTTAGAAACTTCTTAAGAGAAAAGATGGCGTAAGGAATCTATTGATTACTAATATTTACAGATTGAAACTTCTTTCCTGAAACTGATTCCCTTAAAATTAATTAAATTCAAACTCATATGTTCATGTTGAGTTAAATATAAAGTTCTAAGGATAATGACAGAAAGATTCAAATAAAATTATCAGCACAGTCTGTTATTGATTTTTCACAATCAGAAATGAGCTAATCAAAACATCTAATTTCCAGCAGGAAGAAAACAAAAAGTTTCCTAAATAGATAAGACTTCAAGACTATACAAGAGAAATAAGCTCTTTTATTTAAAAGTGAAAATCATAAAAGAACTCAAAACAAAGCAGTAGAAATGATAAAATCAAACCATATATACAAGCAGAACAAAAAGAAAATAAAAATATCACAACCATATCACTAACTAAAAGAAAGAAAATATTTTGATTTTAATCAGCCATGAGATATCATATTTAATTAAGTCTTTATTGAAAACAAATAAAGAAGCTTAAAGGAAAATAAATGCAAAAATAATCCTTAAGAAATTGTCTCATGCGAAGAGAAAGATTTGTTTGTAAAATTGAAGGAGTTTTTTATTGTAAAGAGAATAAATATATCAATTCATATATGAAAATGTGTTGAATATGTAAATAGAATTAATTATAATAAAACTCTCAAAATAAATTTATTCTCTTTCAGTTGAAGAATTATGATGAAGATTTGTTTCTTCGCATAAAGTTGTTTAGGACAATAAGGCCTTTCATTATTAAAGATTATGTACATAAAGAAAATAAAATGAGATAATACTAAACTAAATTATGTGCAATTTGCAACAAAAACATGTTAAAACCCCTTCTTTCAAGTGCATATTTGGAAAGGATCAAAATGTGTGTGTAATGAAGATGTTCTATTTCTAATTACTTTGTGTTCTTTCAAAATATATTTTCTCTTAAAACTTGAAAATGAATTAATTCAAAACATTTCATGACATGATTATTATGATTTAAAACTAAAGACATAATTCAATCACGAATGCCTTGAATTGAAAAATAATAAGTGAGAGCATAAATAATAGAAAGTGAAAGAAGATAGCAAAATACTTCCCTTATTGCATTAGAAGAAGCATCATTTCCAATTTGGACTTGTCTTGTCGTAAAAAATAATTTTATTTTTAATGTAGAAAAGCAAAAGAGTAATCTAATTATTAAAGCAATGATAAAAAGCTATTCTATTCTACACCTACTCCTACACTACTCTAAAAAGAGAACAAAAACTAAGTATAATCGAATTTCCAATGCAAACAGTTACTTAACTTGAAACCTGCAAAAGAAAATAAGTTATGTATTAGTACCTGAAATTGCAATACTTCAAATGAAAACATAGGACAAATCAGATCAATTTCCTTATGCACAACGAATGAAGGATGACATGAAAATGTTTTGATAAATGATTGTTCCAACCAGCCAAAAATTAGATCATAAAAATCATGTTGGAAGTGACATGATGTTTGTAATGCATTCATAGAGAAAATTGATATCTCATGAGAATCATAATTAAAGTGAATCTTATCGAGAATATGATTAAAAAAAATTGAAAGGGATTCGATGGAAAATGAATTCATTTAAACAATATCATTATTAATAAATTAGGAAGGAAAAAAATGACCGTTTGGTATTACCTTCAAATCAATTACCTCATTTTGTCCTTCAATTTGAATCTTAGAATTAATGACATCAGATCCAGATGCGGTCATCATGTTGCAATAAAATAGACCAATATCTAATACAACATGAGAAATATTGTAACCCTTTCCATATTAAAGAGTGAATCAGAATCTTTAATGACATGAGATGAAATAGATGAAGATGTATTTATTACATGAGTAATGGTAGTAAGAATATTATTGTCTTCTTCATGGAAATTTAGAGATAAAACATATTGAACAGAAATATGTCCCTCATTTTTAAAATACTTACTTTGTATCCTATCAAAATTTGACCAAAACATAGTATCTGTTTGAAAATTATTAAATCACAAATGTAATATTTGATAAAAAAAAATATCTAGATACAAAGAGAAAATAGGTTTCAGAATGTAAAAAATTAAATGCTTCTCTATTGATAAAATAGTTTTCATTAATTGTTTCAAGAGAAACATAATTAGTAAAAATATGATGTAATAATGAATTTTGAATGAGGGGACCTTATTGATGATGAGAAGAAGATGATGTAATATCAATAATAGAAACATCATTAGCACATTCAATTACTAGATCCAAAATCTTTAATTCTTATTCCATTGTATCTTCTATAACAAGAGTTTTAGGATCTTTACTTAATATAAGATTTGAATTGCAATCCTTATTCTTTTGTTACTAAAACTGTGTATCACAAAATCCTAATTCTAGTCCATGCACAACAATTTCATTATTTTGAGTGGAATTAACAAGATTAGATTCTAAATCAACATTGACTGATAAACTGAGATAATTATTAATATGCATGTCATTGATTTTAGATTTATCATTCTTTTTCAAATCAAGTGTGTTAGAAAGAGAATTAAGATGGAAAAAACAATCAAATGTGTCATTTTCAGAAATTTGGTGTCTCTCATGAAATATGCAACATATTAACATAAATCTATAAAAGAAATCATAAAGAGATTCATATTTGTATCTACGAATATTTTCTAATTCAACACCAAGTTTTCTGTAACTATAATTCTCATGAGCACTAATAAATAACTATGTGAATTGTTTCCATGAATGAATAAATATAGTTGGTAGATATTCATACCAACTTAGAATTATTCCTTCGAAACTAGGGGTGAAAATTATGCATCTCTCATTCTCATCAGATAAATTGATAAAATCACAAAAATAATTAAATTCAGAAAGTTTTTGATATGCAGAGATCTTACCTTCTCTGTTGAAGCTCAATCGTTGCAAAAAATTAGCTGTCTCTCTAGAAATACTTTCAGCAAGCCTAGGAAAACTGAAATCATGATCCATTTTCAAAAATAAATGAAGTTAAAGAAAAACAACTCAAAAGGGCTTACTTATCGGTCGCCTTCCTTCTAGCGCCATTTTTTGATGCCTCGGTTGTGCAGGTGTTGGAATGGTGTCCAAGGAAAACAACAGGGGATGAAATCCCTTCCAAATGCTTCAGATAATCCTATGCAAGTATTATCCTATCCTCGAGCTGTTTGGTGTGGTTAATGCCCACGGATATTCGGCCTCCGTTGACACTCTTTGAGTGGGTGAGTTTGCTCCTTAAAAGGGAGACTTTGGATTAAAGCTAAAGCCAATCCTAAATGAAATTTGAATGAAGTCTAAAGTTAATAATTCTGCAACTATGAGAATAAATTATATAGTTACAGAAATGAATATTTAAACCAAAGATATTAAGATAAAGTATCTACCTAATTGAATTCTAATTAATAACCTATCTAAGAAACTATCCTGGGAGTGAAATATTTTAATAGAAATCTAATGCATATAAAATATAATTACTACATTTCTTAAAAAAATTCAAAGAACTCAATAATTAATAGGCACATCAGTTTTTCTACAAAAATGAACAATAAGAAATTATTGCAGTTTGGAAAATATTCTTTATACGTTAAAATTCCAGTCATTTATCACAATCAGATTAAACAAACATGCCACAAAATAATGTAGTAAAACATTAGCTACAAATGTTGTACAGAGAATGTTCAAATCTAATTATTAATTCAACTAAGAAAATGCATAAAAATCCCATATAACTTAGATGAATGATTGTTGTACTAGTTTCTGGTCTTTTATTCCAGTTCTAATAAGAAATTATAGAGCTTCATAATCCGCCCAGAAATCTTGTGGACAGAACCTTCGTACATTATCCCTTGAAAGAAATTTACAAAAGATTGTAGAGAAGAAAACATTGATTCTTTGGTATGAAGGTCTCTCCAGGCAGCGTCTTCGTGGTTCTAAAAGATAAATCTATACAGCCCTGTCGAACACTTCCCCCCTCTCTCAAATCAGACCTTTGGGTCAATTTTATAGAAGATACGAGCAATGAAAGGATAAGATCTAACCACCAGAACTCTGGTTCGTTTAGCTCCCATCCAAACTGTCCGCAACCAAATCCTGAAAATACTCCTCTATTCGGGTAATATTTTCTCCAAATCGGTTGAGACATCTAAAAAACAGCCCAGTTTCAGGAGTAAAAGACCCCATTTTTGAAGTGGGTTTTCATTAGTTTTGTTAGATTCTCATGGTTTGATGGAAAATGGAACCCGAAATTCACCTCTCTTTCCAGGTGCAATCCAGCTTCCAGAAATAAATGTGGTCTTCATTAATTTCATACCAACTTGTATCTTTTCTCTCAATGATGCATGAATTTCTTTTGGATCTTCCTTTTTTCTCAAGAAATCCAATTCGTAGTCCTAAAACAAAATAAATGATCTCCATTGCTGGCAGATAAAGCTTTCACTGTCAAAATTCAAACTGATAGCATAACCGTAGTTTGATTATATTAGCTTCTGTAATATGCACGGCTTAGCATCCTAGCAAACCTACAAGAAAATATCAATTAGCGTTCGTTAACCAAGGTAGAATGTAATGTAAAGTGTAAATAATAGAAAATTCCCCTTTTTCCTGCGATCTTATCTCTTGTGTGTAACATCATTCAACAATCCTTTTTTAAATGTTTCGATACAAATGGAAAATCAACTCAAGATTATTCTCTTGGAATTTAAGGCTCAGTAACCGTTTATTTCATTGTGGAGTGAATTGTGGCCATTGATTTTAACAATCAAATCTATTATTCAGTGTTAATTATTTTCCAAATGAATTAAACCAAACAAAAATATAAAATCTGTTTTCCCGAAATATCGGAAATGAAATGTCGAGAAAGAAATTTTGAATTTAGAAAAATCATTTAAACAAATCAAAATCAAAATTTAAAGCCCTATGTAAAAGAAAAAATAAAATTACCAAAATTTACAGACCCGTCAATGAATTAAATTATAACATAAGATAAACTTAGGGTCCGAACAAAAATGTGGGAATGAAAAAGTAATAATTTATCAAAGTGATCAGCATTCTAGATTGCAAGAATATTAAATTCAAAATAAGAAAAACCTTACCTTCAACAATCCGCATTCTGCATTACGAAATGTGGAATGCGGGAACATTAAAATTTGAACAATTAAAATCGAAGGTCCCACAACTGCAAAAAAGCATAAAAATAATTGGGAAGCTTCGAAAATTGCAAAAAAAATTATTTTATTTATTTTTTAAATAAGGAAAGAAAAATCTATAAATATTTTCAAAGAAACCGAAAATCCAATACTGGAAAAATATCATTAAAACATAAAACCTAAAAAAAGAAGAAGTTATTTACAAGTTAATTTTTAAGAAAATAGTTGTTGGAAACAAGTTACATATATAGGAAAAGAATCACTCCTATAATATAGGAGAGTTAATGAATTTCATAAATAGCTTTCTAACATAGTCATTTTCCAATAATAGAATACCAAGAAAAGAATAATAGTATTTCCTTTTGCACAATGAAAATCCTTTTAAATAGCAAAAGGAAAAGAAAGAAATTATCTTTTCAAAATAAAATTAGTTTTCTGACAAGGAAAAACTTATCCATAATCAAACTAACTCTACATTCATAAATATTGAACTTTAATCCCACTAATTTCCAAATAATCACAAAACCAAATCTTGTAGAAATTAGGGAAATTAGAACTCAATCAAACTTAACATGTGTTCTTATCATTTTCATAACATCAATTTAAATATAAATTTAATATATGTATTTAATGAAATACACAAATTAATGTAATGAAATTTAAAGTATGACCATGAATATTTAAAATATCTCAATAAAATTAATCCAGACTTTAAAAATATTAACCTAATATAAGCAAACAAACCCAAAGACTAAAATTATTTAAAATATTTACATTATGATTCTACACATGCAAAAGTGAAAATAAAACTCCATCAAGGTCAAATATCGAACTAATGCAATACCAAAATCATGAGAGAATAAACCATAAGACCAATCAAAATCCCAAAATGAAGCTAACAACCATCCATAATCCCGAATAATCAATCTGTGCAGCAAAGACCAAATATAGGCGGGGAATGTGAAATATAACATGTTAAGTTGACCACGGAGATTATGGAACCAACTGAAATGATAAAAACCAACTCAAACGAATCAAAAACAAATAACTAATAATGAAATAAATGCGCATTATGTGTTCGCATTCCCCATTTGCGTGTTGCGGGTTGCAAAAATCACACAACACATTTTATTGACCCAACTACTTTCCGCAATCCACAATTTGTGGGATTCGGGTTGTGGGATGAAAAGTTCAAATGAAAAACCAAGCTCTCGTATTCCTCATTGTGGGTTGAAGGTTGCAAAAAAAATTAGTTCTTTTGCAACTCAGAAAAACAACCAGAAAACTAGAAGTTTTCAAAAGGGAAAATTGCTAACTGAATCCAAACATGTCAAAGGAGAGAATGCATGCAGACAGGATGAACAACCCTGAAAATTGACTAAGTTACATTTTCATATAATATTAGGGCGACCATGTTTTGGATAAAACATGGGATTTGTTGTAGCTACAACAAATGGTGACTGGCTGGGAAGAACCAATTATCTCTGAATTATAGTATTAAAATCTAAAAATTAAGAATGAAAACAAAATGCTTTCACATGCTACATTTCAAATAATCTGAATAGCTTTATCGATGAATGATATAGTATTGGTCAGACTTCAAAAATTCTAAAACATCCAATTCATTCTCATCATTATCTAAAAAACTTTTCTGAAGATGAATTCATTTTTCAAAATAAGTTATTTACAAGATGTAAGAATCAAAAAATTTACTAGGAATTAACCTAGGGAAAGCAAACTAATCATATAATACATAGTATTAAGTAATGACTCCAATACTAGAGGAAGAACCCTATAGCCAGCCAACATCTATGGTTGCGACAGGGATTCCTCTTAACCCCACTTCCAAGCGCTTTGGTCCCAATTTACTAATTTAGATACATAGATATACAGTGATTCAATTTACTAATGGGTAAGCAGCTTCAAATGACTCTCTATGACTATGAGATGGCAAAGGATTCATAAATATTTATATATATAATGTTTATGGTTTGGAATCTCACAACGCCATAGACGAGACCACTACAGCCTACATGCGTCCATAGCCTCGACAGGGATGTCTTTTAACCCATTTTTCTTGATGGCTTATATCCCAAATAGAAAGTTTAAAGAAATCTACAAACTATGCGTAATGTGCTAATCTCAATTTGAGTTACCCTAGTAAATCAGGGAGCAGACTTAGAAACTCCTTAAGAGAAAGGATGGTGGAAGGAATCTATAGATTACTAAAATTTACAGATTGAAACTTCTTTCCCGAAACGGATTCCCTTAAAAGTAATTCAATTCAAACTCATATGTTCATGTTGAGTTAAATATCAAGTTCTAAGGATAATGACGAAAAGATCAAATATAATTATGACCACAGTTTGTTATTGATTTGTCACAATTAGAAATTAACTAATCAAAAAATTTAATTTCCAACAGGTAGAAAATAAAACGTTTCCTGAATAGGTAAGACTTCAATAATGTAAAAGAGTGATAAGTTGTTTTATTTAAAAGTGAAAATCATAAAAAAAATCAAAACAAACCAGTAGAAATGATAAAATCAAACCATATATATAATAAGAACCAAAAGCAAATCAAAATCTCACAACCATATCACTAACTAAAAGAAAGAAAAGGTTTTGATTTTAATAATTCATGAGATATCAGATTTAATTAAGTCTTTATTGAAAATAAATAAAGAAGCTTAAAGGAAAATAACTACAAAAATAAGCCTTAAGAAATTGTCTCATGCAAAAAGAAAGACTTGATTGTAAAATTGAAGGAATTTTTTATTCTAAAGAGAATAACTATATCAAATGATATATGAATATGTGTTGAATCTGTAAATTGAATTGATTATAATTAAAATCTTAAAATAAATTTATTCTCTTTCAGTTGAAGAATTACGATAAAGGTTTGTTACTTCGCATAAATTTGTTAAGGACAATAAGGCATTTCATTATTAAATATTATGTACATAAAGAAATTAAAATGAAATAGTACTAAACTAAATTATGTGCAATTTGTGACAAAAACATGTTAAAATGTCTTCTTTCAAGTGCATATCCAGAAAGGATCAAAATGTGTGTGTAATGAAGATGTTCTAATTTTAATTACTTTGTGTTCTTTCAAAATATCCTTGCTCTTAAAACTTGAAAAGGAATTAATTCAAAACATTTCATGACATGGTTATTTTATTTTAAGCTAAAGACATAATTCAATCACGAATGCCTTGAACTGAAAAATAATAAGTGAGAGCATAAATAATAGAAAGTGAAAGAGGATAAGAAAATACTTCCCTGAATGCATCTAAAATAGCGTTGTTTCCAACATGGACTTGGCTTGTCGTCACAAATAATTTTATTTTTATTGAAGAAAACCGAAAGAGTAATCTAATTATTAAAGCAATGATAAAAAACTATTATATTCTAAACCTACTCCTACACTACTTTAAAAAGAAAAAAAACTAAGTATAATCGAATTTCCAATGCAACCAGTTATGTAACTTGAAACCTACAAAAGAAAACATGTTATGTATTAGTATTGGAAATCACAATACTTCAAATGGAAACATGAGACAAATGAACTCAATTTTCTTATGTACAAAGGATGAAGGACGGGATGGAAACTTTTTGATAAATGATTCTTCCAACCAACCAAAAATTAGATCAGAAAAATCATGTTCGAAGTGACATGATGTTTGTAATGCATTCATAGAGAAAACTGATATCTCATGAGAATCATAACTAAAATGAATCTTATCAGGAATATGATTAAAAATTGCGAAAGGGATTCAATGAAAAATGAATTCCTTAAAACAATATCATTATTAATAAATTGGGAAGGAACAAAATGACAATTTGGTATTACCTTAAAATCAATTAACTCATTTTTTCCTTCAATTTGAAGCTTAGAATTATTGACATCATATCTAGATGTGGTCATCATGTTGCAATAAAATAGACCAATATCTAATACAACATGATAAAATATTGTATCCCTTTCCATATTACAAACTGAATCATAATCCCTAATGACATGAGATGAAATAGATGAATATGCATTTATTACATGAGTAGTGGTAGTAAGGATATTATTGTCTTCTTCATGGAAATTTATATTTAAACAAGATTGAACATAAATATGTCCTTTATTCTTAAAAGACTTACTTTGTATCCTATCAAAATTTAACCAAAACATAGTATCAATTTGAAAATTATTAACATACAAATGTAATATTTGATCAAAAAAAATATCTTGATACAAAGAGAAATAGGTTTCACAATATAAAAAATTAAATGCTTCTCTATTGATCAAATAGCTTTCATTAATTGTTTCAAGAGAAACATAATTAGTAAAATTCTGATCTAATAACGAATTTTGAATGAGGGGACCTAATTGATCATGAGAAGAAGATGATGTAATATCAATAATAGAAACATCATTAGCACATTCAATTACTCGATCCAAAATATTTAATTCTTCTTCCACTGTATCTTCTATAACAAGAGTTTTAGGATCGTTAGTTAATATAAGAGCTGAATTGCAATCCTTATTCTTTTGTTCTTGAAACCGTGTATTAGAAAATCCTAATACTTGTGCATGCACAACAATTTCATTATTTTGAGTGGAATTAACAAGATTAGATTCTAAATCAACATTGACTAATGAACTGAGATAATTATTAATATGCATGTCATTAATTGCATATTTATCATTCTTTTCCAAATCAAGGGTCTCAGAAAGAGAATTGTGATGGAAAAAACAATCAAATGTGTCCTTTTCATAAATTTGGTGTCTCTCATGAAATTTGCAACATATTAACATAAATATGGAAAATAAAACATCAAGAGATTCATCTTTCTATCTACGAAGATTTTCTAATTCAACACCAAGTTTTTATGTAACTATAATTCTCATGAGCACTAAGAAATAACTCTGTGAATTGTTTCCATGAATGAATAGATTTAGCTAGTAGATATTCATACCAACTCTGAATTCTTCCTTTGAAAGTAGCGGTGAAAATTCTACATCTCTCATTCTCATCAGATAAATTTATAAAATCACAAAAATAATTAAATTCAGAAAGTTGTTGACATGCAAAGATCTTACCTTCTCCATTGAAGCTCAATCATTGCAAAAATTTAGTTGTCTCTCTAGAAATACTTCCAGCAGGCCTAGAAAAACTGAAAGCATGATCTAGAATAGATATATGAGGCATTTTCAATAATAAATGAAGTTAAAGAAAAACATCTCAAAAGGGCTTACTTGTCAATCGCCCTCCTTCTAGAGCCATTTGTCGATCCATCAGTTGTGCAGGTGTTGGAATGTTTTCCAATGAAAACAAGAGGGGATGAAAACCCAACCAAAGGATTTAGATAATCCTATGCAAGCATTATCTTATCCTCGACCTGTTTGCTTTGGTTAACACCCACGGATATTCACCCTTTGCTAGCACTCTTTGAGTGGGTGAGTTTGCTCCTTAAAAGGGGGACTTTGGATTAAAGATAAAGCCAATCCTAAATGAAATTTGAATGAAATCTAAAGTTAATAATTCTACAACTATGAGAAGAAATTTTGTAGTTACAAAAATGAAGATTTAAATCGAAGATATTAAGATAAAACATCTCCCTAATTAAATGCTAATCAATAACCTATCTAAGAAACTATCCGAGGAGTGAAATATTTTAATAGAAATCTAACACATATAAATGATAATTAATGCATTGATTAAAGAAACTCAAACAACTAAACAATTAATAAGCACATCAATTTTTCTACAAAAATGAACAATAAGAAATTATTGCAGTTTGAAAAATATTGTTTATACGTTAAAACTCCAATCATTTATCACAATCAGATTAAACAAACCTTCCACAAAATAATGCAGTAAAACATTAGCTACAAATTTTTCACAGAGAATGTTCAAATCTAATTATTAATTCAACTAAGAAAATGCATAAAATTCCCATATAACTCAGGTGAATGATTATTGTAGCGGTTTCTGGTATTTTATTCCATCTCTATTAAGAAATTAGAGAGCTTCATAATCCGCCCAGAAATCTTGTGGACAGAACCTTCATACATTATCCCTTGAAACAAATTTACAAAATATTGGAGAGAAGAAAATATTGATTCTCTGGTATGAAGGTCTCTCCCCGTAGCGTCTCCTTAGTTCTGAAAGAGAAATATATAAAGATATATCAAGCACTTCCCCCCTCTCTCAACTCAGACCTTTGGGTCAATTTTATAGAAGAGACAATCAATGAAAGGATAAGATCCAACAACCAGAACTCTAGTTCGTTTAGCTCCAATCCAAACCAGCCACAACCAACTCCTGAAAATACTCCTCTGTTCGGGCAATATTTTCTCAAAATCGGTTGAGAGATCTAAAAAACGGCCCATAGCTAGGAGTAAAAGACATCATTTGTGACGTGAGTTTTCAATAGTTGTGTCAGATTATTCATGGTTTGATAGAAAATGGAGCCCGAAATTTGCCTCTCTTACTAGGTGTGATTCAACTTCTAGAAATAAATGTGGTCTTCACTAATTTAATACCAGCGTGTATCTTTTTTCTCAACTATCCATGAATTTCTTTTGGAGCTTCCTTTTTTCTCAAGCAATCCAATTCGTAGTGCTAAAATAGAATAAATGATCTCCATTGATGGAAGATAAATATTTCACCGTCAAAATTTAAATTGATAGCACAACCATAGTTTGATTATATTCACTTCGGTAATCTGCATGGGTTAGCATCCTAGAAAACCTGCAAAAATTATATCGATTAGCGTTCATTGACCAAGGTAGAATGTAATGTAAACTGGAAATTATAGAAAAATCTCTTTTTCTCGATGATCTTAACTCTCGCGTATGTCATCATTCAACAATCCTTTTTTAAATGTTTCGATACAAATGGCAAATCAACTCAAGATTATTCTCTTGGAAGTTAAGGTTGAGTAACGGTCGATTTCATTGCGGAGTGAATTGTGGTCATTGATTTTAGCAATCAAATCTATTATTTTGTGTTAATTATTTTCCAAATGAATTAAACCAAACAAAAATCCAAAATCTATTTTCCTGAAATATCAAAAATGAAATGTCAGGAAAGAAATTTTGAATTTGGAAAAAGCATTTTAAAAAAATCAAAATCAAAATTTAAAACCCTATGTAAAAGAAAAAATAAAATTACCAAAATTTGCGGACCCATAAATAGATTAAATTATAACATAAGATAAACTTAGGGTCTGAAAAAAAATGCGGGAATGAAAAAGTAAGAATTTGCAAAAGTGATTTTCACAATCCACATTCTGCATTGCGGGTTGCGGGAATATTAAATTTTCAATAAGAAAAACGTTACCTTCCGCAATCCATGGATTGCGAGAACATTAAAATTTGAAGAATTAAAATCAAAGGTCCCGCAAGTGCAAACAAGCATAAAAATAATTGGGAAGCTTGGAAAATTGTAAAACAAATTATTTTATTTATTTTTTAAATAATGAAAGAGAAATCTAGAAATATTTTCAAAGAAACCGAAAATACAATATTGGCAAATATCATTAAAACATAAAACCTAAAAAAAAATCAAAACTATTTACAAGTTAATTCTTAAGAAAATAGTTGTTGGAAGCAAGTTACATATATAAGAAAAGAATCACTCCTATAATATAGGAGAGTTAACGAATTCCATAAATAGGTTTCTAACATAGTCATTTTCCAAGAAAAGAATAATAGTATTTCCTTTTGCACAATTAAAATCCTTTTAATAGCAAATGGAAAGAAAGAAATTGTGTTTTCAAATTGAAATTAGTTTATTAAGAAGGAAAAACTTATCCATAATCAAATTAACTTTACATTCGTAAATATTGAACTTTAATCCCACTAATTTCCAAATAATCACAAAACCAAATCCCTTAGAAATTAAGGAAATTAGAACTCAATCAAACTTAACATGTGTTCTTCTCATTTTCATAACATCAAATTGAGTATAAATTTAATATATGGATTTAATGAAATACACAAACTAAGTTAATGAAATTCAAAGCATGACCATGAATATTTAAAAGATCTCAATAAATTTAATCCAAACTTTAAAAATATTAAACTAACATAAGCAAACAAGCCCAAAGACTAAAATTATTTAAAATATTTACATTATGATTCTAGGCATCCAAAAATGAAAATAAAAATCCATCAAAGTCAAATATCGAACTAACACAATACCAAAATCATGAGCGAAGAAACCATAAGACCAATCAAAATTCCAAAATGAAGCTAAAAACCAGCCATAATCCCGAATAATCAGTTTGTGCACCAAAGACCAAATCTAGGTGGGGAATGTGAAAGATAACACATTAAGTTAACCACCAAGATTATGGAACCAAATGAAATGATAAAACCAACTCGAACGAATAAAAAACAAATAAGTAAAAATGAAAATAATGTGCATTCTGCATTCGCATTCCGCATTTACAAGTTACGGATTGCGGAAATCACACAACACACTTTATTGACCCAACTACTTTTTGTAATCAGCAATTTGAGGGATTCGGGTTACAGGATGAAAATTTCAAACACAAAACCAAGCTCCTGTAGTCCACATTGTGGGTTGCAGGTCGCAGAAAAAATTAGTTGTTTCCGCAACTCAAAAAACAATCAGAAAGCTAGAAGTTTTCAAAAGGGAAAATTGTTAACTAAATAAAAACATGTCAAAGGAGAGAATTCATGCAGACAGGATGAACAACCCCAAAAATTGACCAAGTTACATTTTCATATAATATTGGGGCTCCCATCTTTTGGATAAAATGTGGGATCTATTGTATATACAACAAATGGAAACTAGTTGGGAAGAACCACTTATCTTTGAATTATAGTATTGAAATCTAAAAATTAAGAATGAAAACAAAATGCTTTCACATGCTACATTTCAAATAATCTGAATAGATTTATCACTTAATTATATAGTATTGGTCAGAATTCAAAACTTCTAAAACATCCAAGTCATTCCCATCATTATCCAAAAAAATATTCTAGAGATAAAATCATTTTTGAAAATAAATTATTTACAAGATGTAATAATCAAAAACTTTATGAAGAATTAACCTCGGGAAAGAAAGCTAATCATATAAGACATAGTATTAAGTAATGACTCCAATACCACATGCACAACCCTATAGCCAATCGACATCTATAGCCACGACAGGGATTCCTTTTAACCCCACTTCCAAGTGCTCTGGAACCAGTTTACCGATTTCAATACATATCTATACAGTGACTCAATTTACTAATGGGAAAGCAGTGTCAGATGACTCTCTAAGAGTATGAGATGGCAAAGGATTCTTAAAGATTTATATATATAATATTTATGATTTGGAATCTCAAAACACCATAGACAGAGCCACTACAGCCCACATGAGCCCATAGCCTTGACATGGACATATTTTAACTGGTTTTGCTTGATGGATTATATCCCAAATAGCAAGTTTAAAGAAATCTGCAAACTATGTGTAATGTGCTAATCTCAATTTGAGTTAGCCTAGTAAATGGGGGAGAATACATAGAAACTCCTTAAGAGAAAGGATGGCGTAAGGAATCTATAGATTAATAATATTTAAAGATTGAAACTTCTTTCCTAAAACTAATTCCCTTAAAAGTAATTAAATTCAAAAACATATGTTCATGTTGAGTTAAAGATAAAGTTCTAAGGATAATGATGGAAAGATTCAAATAGAATTATCTGCATAGTCTGTTATTGATTTTTTACAATCAGAAATTAACTAATCAAAACATTTGATTTCCAGTAGGTAGAACACAAAAAAAATTCTGAATAGATAATACTTCAAGACTGTTAAAGAGTGATAATATTTTTTATTTAAAAGTGAAAATCATAAAAAACTCAAAAAAAACCTACAGAAATGATAAAATCAAACCATAGATACAAGCGAAACAAAAAGCAAATCAAAATATCACAACCATATCACTAACTAAAATAAAGAAAACATTTTGATTTTAATAATTCATGAGATATCAGATTTAATTAATTCTTTATTGAAAACAAATAAAGAATCTTAAAGGCAAATAACTACAAAAATAAGCCTTAAGAAATTGTCTCATGTGAAAAGAAAATTTTGTTTGTAAAATTGAAGGAATTTTTTATTGTAAAGAGAATAACTATATCAATTCATATATGAAAAAGTGTTGAATTTGTAAATTGAGTTGATTATAATAAAACTCTTAAAATAAATTTATTCTCTTTCAGTTGAAGAATTACGATAAAGATTTGTTGCTTCGCATAAAGTTATTTAGGACAATAAGGCCTTTCATTATTAAAGATTATGTACATAAAAAAAATGAAATGAAATAATACTAAACAAAATTATGTGCAATTTGAGACAAAAACATGTTAAAACCCCTCCTTTCAAGTGCATATTCGGAAAGGATCAAAATGTGTGTAATGAAGCTGTTCTAATTTTAATTACTTTGTGTTCTTTAAAAATATATTTGTTATTAAAACTTGAAAAGGAATTAATTCAAAACATTTCATGACACGATTATTATGATTTAAAACTAAAGACATAATTCAATCACGAATGCCTTGAATCGAAAAATAATAAGTGAGAGCATAAATAATAGAAAGTGAAAGAGGATAAGAAAATACTTCCCTGAATGCATCTAAAGAAGCGTCGTTTCCATCTTGGACTTGGATTGGTATCACAAATCATTTTATTTTTATTGAATAAAACCAAAATAGTAATCTAATTATTAAAGAAATGATTAAAAAAACTATCCTATTCTACACCTACTTCTACACTACTCTAAAAAGGAAACAAAAACTAAGTATAATCGAATTTCCAATCCAACCAGTTATGTAACTTGAATCCTGCAAAAGAAAACAAGTTATGTATTAGTATTGGAAATCAAAATACTTCAAACGGAAACATAGGAAAAATCAAGTCAACTTTCTTATGTACAAAGAATGAAGGATGACATGGAAACTTTTTGATAAATAATTCTTCCAACCAACAAAAAATTAGATCATAAAAATCATGTTGGAAGTGACATGATGTTCGTAATGCATTCATAGAGAAAACTGATACCTCATGAGAATCATAACTAAAATGAATCTTACCAGGAATATGTTTAAAAAATTGCAAAAGGGATTCAGTGGAAAATGACTTCTATAAAACTATATCATCATTAATAAATTGGGAAAGAACAAAATGACAATTTGGTATTACCTCAAAATCAATTACCTCATTTTCTCCTTCAATTTGAAGCTTAGAATTAATAATATCAGATCTAGATGTGGTCATCATGCTGCAATAAAATAAACCAATATCTAATACAACATGTGAAAATATTGTATCCCTTTCCATATTACAGACTGAATCATAATCCTTAATGACATTATATGAAATAGATGAAGATGCATTTATTACATGAGTAATGGTAGTAAGAATATTATTGTTTTCTTCATGGCAATTTAGAGATAAACCAGATTGAACAGAAATATGTCCCTCAGTCTTAAAAGACTTACTTTGTATCCTATCAAAATATGACCAAAACATAGTATCAGTTTGAAAATTATTAACATACAAATGTAACATGTCATCAGAACAAATATCTAGATACAAAGAGAAATAGGTTTCAGAATGTAAAAAATTAAATGCTTCTCTATTGATAAAATAGATTTCATTAATTGTTTCAAGAGAAAAATAATTAGTAAAAATATGACCTAATAACGAGTTTTGAATGAGGGGACCTGATTGATCATGAGAAGAAGATGATGTAATATAAATAATAGAAACATCATTAGCACATTCAATTAATGGATCCAGAATCTTTAATTCTTCTTCTATTGTATCTTTTATAGCAAGAGTTTTAGGATCGTTACTTAATATAAGAGTTGAATTGCAATCCTTATTCCTCTGTTCCTGAAACTATGTATCAAAAAATCCTAATTCTTGTGCATGCACAACAATTTCATTATTTTTAGTGGAATTAAAAAGATTAGATTCTAAATCAACATTGACTAATGAACTGAGATAATTATCAATATGCATGTCATTAATTTCAGATTTATCATTCTTTTCCAAATCAAGTGTGTTACAAAGAGAATTAAGATGGAAAAACCAATCAAATGTCTCATTTTAAGATATTTGGTGTCTCTCATGAAATCTACAACATATTAACATAAATATGGAAAAGAAATCATCAAGATATTCATCTTTGTATCTACGAAGATTTTCTAATTCAACACCAAGTTTTCTGTAACTATAATTATCATGAGCACTAGAAATAACTTTGTGAATTGTCTCCATGAATGAATAGATTTATTTAGTAGATATTCATACCAACTCCAAATTATTCCTTTGAAAGTAGCGATGAAAATTCTGCATCTCTCATTCTCATCAGATAAATTTATAAAATCACAAAAATAATTAAATTCAGAAAGTTGTTGAGATGCAGAGATCTTACCTTCTCTGTTGAAGCTCAACCGTTGCAAGAAATTAGTTGTCTCTCTAGAAATACTTCCAATAAGCCTAGGAAAATTGAAATTATGATATATAAGAGAGATATGAGCCATTTTCAAAAATAAATGAAGTTAAAGAAAAACAACTCAAAAGGGCTTACTTGCCGATCGCCCTCCTTCTAGTGCCATTTGTTGATTCCTCGGTTGTGCAGGTGTTGGAATGGTGTGCAAGGAAAACAACAGGGGATAAAAACCCAAGCAAATGTTTGAGATAATCCTACGTAAGTATTATCCTATCCTCATGTTGTTTGATGTGGTTAACACCCACATATATTCGGCCTCCGCTGTCACTCTTTGAGTGGGTGAGTTTGCTCCTTAAAAGGGAGACTTTGGATTAAAGCTAAAGCCAATCCTAAATGAAATTTGAATGAAATTTAAAGTTAATAATTCTGCAACTATGAGAAGAAATTCTATAGTTAAAGAAATGAAGATTTAAACCGAAGATATTAAGATAAAATGTATAGCTAATTGAATGCTAATTAATAACCTATCTAAGAAACTATCCTATGAGAGAAAGATTTTAATAGAAATATAATGCATATAAAAGATAATTACTGCATTGCTTAAATAAATTCAAACAACTCAATAATTAATAGGCACATCAATTTTTCTACAAAAATGAACAATCAAAAGTTATTGCAGCTTGAAAAATATTGTTTATACATTAAACCTCCAGTCATTTATCACAATCAGGTTTTAAACAAACATGCCACAAAATAATGCAGTAAAATGTTAGGTACAAATGTTGCACAAAGAATGTTCAAATCTAATTATTCATTCAACTAAGAAAATGCAGAAAAATCCCATAAAACAAAAATCTATACATCTTTGTCGAGCACTTCACCCCTCTCTCAACTCAGACCTTTGGGTCAATTTTATAGAGTAGACAAGCAATGAAAGGATAAGATCCAAACACCAGAACTACGGTTCATTCAGCTCCCATCCAAACTGGTCGCAACCAACTCCTAAAAATACTTCTATGTTCGGGAAATATTTTCTCCAAATTGGTTGGGATATCTCAAAAAACGCCTACGATTAGGAGTAAAAGACCCCATTTGTGAAGTGTGGTTTCAACAATTTTATCAGATTCTTCATGGTTTGATGCAAAATCGAGCCCGAAATTCGCCTCTCTTACCATGTGCGATTCAAGTTCTAGAAATAAATGTGGTCTTCATTAATTTCATACCAGCTTGTATCTTTTTTCTCAACTATCCATGAATTTCTATTGGAGATTCCTTCTTTCTTGAGAAAGCCAATTTGTAGTGCTAAAATAGAATAAATGATCTCCATTGCTGGCAGAGAAAGATTTCACCGTCAAACTTCAAATCGATAACACAATCTTAGTTTGATGATATTCTCTTTGGTAATATGCATGGCTTATCATCCTAGAAAACCTGTAAAAATTATATCAATTAGCGTTCATTAACCAAGGTAGAATGTAATGTAAAGTGTAAATAATAGAAAATTCTCCTTTTCCCGGTGATCTTAGCTCTAGCGTATATCATCATTCAACAATCCTTTTTTAAATATTTCGATACAAATGGAAAATCAGCTTAAGATTATTCTCTTGGAAGTTAAGGCTCAATAACCGTTGATTTTGTAGAGTGAATTGTGGCCATTAATTTTAACAATCAAATCTATTATTATGTGTTAATTATTTTCCAAATGAATTAAACCAAACAAAAATCTAAAATCTATTTTCCTGAAATATCGGAAATGAAATGTTGGGAGAGAAATTTTGAATTTGTAAAAATCATTTACACAAATCAAAATCAAAATTTAAAACCCTATGTAAAAGAAAAAATAAAATTACCAAAATTTACAGACTCGTAAATGAATTAAATTATAACATAAGATAAACTTAGGGTCCAAAAAAATGCAAAAAAATGCAGGAATGAAAAAGTAAGAATTTGCAAAGGTGATTTTTGCAATCTAGAACCGGATTGCAGGTTTCCAGAATATTAAATTTGAAATAAGAAAAACCTTACCTTCTACAATCCGGAAAGTGGATTGCGGGAACATTAAAATTTGAACAATTAAAATCAAAGGTACCGCAATTGCAAAAAAGCATAAAAATAATTGGGAAGCTTCAAAAAATGCAAAAAAAAAAATATTTTATTTAATTTTTAAATACGGAAAGAAAAATATAGAATAAAACCTAAAAAAATCAAAACTATTTACAAGTTATTTCTTAGCAAAATAGTTGTTGGAAACAAGTTAAGTATATAGGAAAATAATCGCTCCTATAATATAGGAGAGTTAATGAATTCCATAAATAGGTTTCTAAAATAGTCATTTTCCAAGAATAGAATACCAAGAAAAGAATAATAGTATTTCCTTTTACACAATGAAAATACTTTTAAATAGAAAAATAATTCCATAAATACTTTTAATGAATTCCATAAATAGGTTTCTAAAATAGTCATTTTCCAAGAATAGAATACCAAGAAAAGAATAATAGTATTTCCTTTTGCACAATGAAAATACTTTTAAATAGCAAAAGGGAAAGAAAGAAATTGTATTTTCAAAATAAAATTAGTTTACTCAGAAGGAAAAACTTATCCATAATCAATCTAACTTTACATTCATAAATATTAAACTTTAATCCTACTAATTTCCAAATAATCACAAAAACAAATCTCCTAGAAATTAGAGAAATTAGAATTCAATCAAACTTAACATGTGTTCTTCTCATTTTCATAACATCAAATTGAGTATAAATTTAATATATGGATTTAATGAAATACACAAATTAAGTTCATGAAAATTAAAGCATGACCATGAATATTTAAAAGATCTCAATAAACTTAATCTAAATTTTAAAAATGTTAAACTAACATAAGCAAACAAACCCAAAGACTAAAATTATTTAAAATATTTACATTATGATTCTAGGCATGCAAAAGTGAAAATAAAACTCCATCAAATTCAAATATCGAGCTAATGCATACCAAAATAATGAGAGAAGAAACCATAAGACCAATCAAAATCCCAAAATGAATCTAACAAACAATCATAATCCTGAATAATTAGTTTGTGCAGCAAAGACCAAATCTAAGCAGGAAATGTGAAAGATAACACGTTAAGTTAACCACCGAGACTATAGAACCAACTGAAATGATAAAAACCAACTCAAATGAATAAAAAACAAATAAGTAGAAAATGAAAATAATGTGCATTCTACTTTCACATACCCCATTAGCAGGTTGTGGGTTGCGGAAATACAAAACACACTTTATTGACGCAACTACTTTCTATAATCCACGATTTACAGGATTCTGGTTGTGAGATGAAAAATTCAAACGCAAAACCAAGCTCCCACAATCCGCATTGCGGGTTGCAGGTTACGGGAAAAATTATTTCTTTCTCCAACTCAGAAAAACAATCAGAAAACTAGAAGTTTTCAAAAGGGAAATTTGTTAACTAAATCAAAACACGTCAAAGGTGAAAAATGCATGCAGACAGGATGAACAACCCCACCAATTGACTAAGTTACCTTTTCATATAAGATTCAGGATCCGATGTTTTGGATAAAACATGGGATCTCTTGTAGCTACAACAACTCCATCATCCCGAACCTCTTCAGGATATCCATGCATACTTCCCTTGTCCAAGGGATATTTCATCTGCATTCTTCCACACCTCCATGCCTAGAAATTAGTGCATCATACCCAAGTCCTTCATCTCAAACTTGGTAGCAAGATTCCTATTTGTGTCAGCGATCAACCCATCCTCACCTGTCACAAACAGGTGTAATATCCTTGATCTGATGTGCTGATCAAAATATTAACTTGCTACAATTTTTAACTTAAAATTTCTGATAACACTCTTGCAAACATTCAGTAAATTGCTGACTGCGAAATTAAGGTATTTTACTGGAATAAATTGTAGACAAAGGCAAAGGGAAGTGGGAAGCAACCGAATATATTTCATACATATAATTTCCTCTTCCCTAACACATTTATATCTGGTGCCATTTAGGGTTCAGAATCCTCTTCACAGAAACCTACTACCACACTTCTAAGTAGCCAAACCATGAAACTAGGAAGAGTAGTTCAGTCTTTTTCAACCATATAATTTTAGAAACTTGTAGAGGTTTTTTCCAGAATTAATATAAAATAAGAGATGGTTTTTTATAGGTTTCAGCAGTTCTGGAAATTTCTAAGGAGTTTTGGAGGAATTTGGGGTTTTTCAGCAGTTTTGTCCTAGTGAAACCCTGCATAGTGGAGGATCCCAAAAGGTATTACATACCCAAAAAAATGGTTTTGGATATATTATTTGGAAGGTGGGTAGTTCATTGAACCATAGGAACTGACAGGACTCAGTTTGAATTAGAAGAACTCATTTTACATCAAATTTGGAAAGATTAGTCATTAAAAGCTAGTAATCTAGCTAAGGTCTCAATTTAAGCAGTTAATTCGTGTCTAATTGAATTATGAGATACATATGAATTATAAAAGATATAAATAAACTATATCTGAACATATAAAATATCTTCAAACATTCCCCCAACCTTTCATATTTCTTATAGCACTCAAATCCATCAATTTTCTCTCATACAGTGATAAAATAAGATTTTTTGTTGAAACTGAAGACATAATTCTTTATGGACAGAGATGTTTCAACATGATAAATATAAATTACATATTTATATGCTGCTATATATAAAAAATAATATAATATACTGACCATTACAAGGAGACTCCAAAATAAGGGGTGGGAGGCCCAGAACATGGGCAACAAAAGGGGTTGGGAGCATAGATGAAGCATGGGCTTCACTGAAGCTCAACCTGAACATCATGGAGGATAAAAGTAACTCTATTAATACTTAAATGGCTACAATATATCACTCTGTACCTAAAATAGAAGAGAATAGGATGGAAGGAGAGGGGAAGGGAAGGCTCGAGCTCATCTCCCAGTAGTTTAAGGAACAACACTCTAAAGGAATGCTTGCATAAGCATAGCTCAACATACACCAC
Source organism: Pseudotsuga menziesii (assembly GCA_001517045.1). Lineage (NCBI taxonomy): Eukaryota > Viridiplantae > Streptophyta > Pinopsida > Pinales > Pinaceae > Pseudotsuga > Pseudotsuga menziesii. The sequence goes on from LPNX010557620.1 coordinate 1,012,243, forward strand.
AACCAAACTAGAAAAATTTGTGAAAGCAAATTGGAATACTTCTTTTATAGAATTAATGTTGACCTGTTGCGCAAGTTACTTGGCTTGGTGACTTGTGAGCATAGTTCACCCATGAGTGGACATACTTTCCTCGCTTTGCTTTTCTTTGGCTTTTCTTTGGCTTTCCTTCTTTGTCCTCTTTTTCTGAATTTCCTTATTTTTTGAAATTTCCTACTTTTCATACTTTCATTCTTTTCCTTTTTTTATCCTGCTTTCTAGATTTATGTTGCTTTTCCTGAAATAATCCTCTTTTCTCTTTTTTGGAATCATTTTTGGACTCTAGTGCTTATTTGACTTCTACTCCAAGTAATTCCTCCAACCTTATCCACTAATTCAAATTGGTGGGATAATTTCTTCATTTATTCAGCATAAAAAATAAAATATTAATTGCACCAATCATATTAAATGCTCCATAATTATTTATTCCAAGTGGGTAGCAACTCTGGATAAATTTAAATGCACACTCCTAATTAATTAATTGCCTCATCTTAACCCCTCATTAATTATTTAATTCGATTTGTCACTAGGATCCATGGGGTTCGATCTACTTCATGGTCACTAAAACAAATCCTGGAATTAACATCCCATTTAGCGTCCCCTTTTAGTGTAGCTTTTTTTACATTGAGTGGTCAAACTAGACGCTAAATGGGATGTGTCATGGAAAAAACTTAAAGCGTCTCAAAAAAAGTCTTTTTTTTGCTTCCTAAATAGCATTCTTTATGACATCCAAAATAGCATCTATTTTTTTGCTTCTAGAATAGCGTCCAACTTTGCTTCCTAAACAACGTCGAGGTTTGCTTCCTAAACAACATCGATGTTTGCTTCCTAAATAGCGTACAACTTTGCTTCCTAAACAACGTCGAGGTTTGCTTCCTAAATACCATCCTATTTTGCTTCCTAGTGAGTGTCTGCTTTCACTTCTTAAATAACATCCCCGTTAGCACCATATTTACATCTTTAATAGAACCATGTTAGCATCCAAAGTAGCATCCAAAATTGTATCCATTTTTTCTACCACTTTAGCATCCCATTTTACACCATGTTTTATCTCCAAATATGTGCCAATTTTCGCTTCCAAATTTGCACCAATTTTTGCTTCCTTTTTTGCATCGTGTTTTGCTACCAAAATGACGCCAAATATTTTTTCTATTGTTGCACCATATTTTGCTTCCTATGTAGCACCATGTTTTTCATCTCTCATTAATTTAGTCATTTTTAGTAATTTAATATACAAAATTTGGACATTTTGTAACTTATCTCTCATTGTTCGGTCACTTATCTCCAATTTTTTTGTTAATAATTTAGTTTTTTTAAACCGATATTATAATATCATTCAGACATGAAGGAATCGAACCACCAACCTCTTGCTTGTAAGGAAGGATCTCTTCCATTGAGCTAGCACCCTTTAAGAATTTGGGAACCTAACTTATAAAGTCCTATATAATGGTAAAAAAGATTAGTGCACAACTTTGAGTATCTAATGGTCATCAAAGGATGATAGATTGTATAAGTTCACAATATATGATTAAGCAGGTTATGAAATCCATTAAAAAATTTAGGAGTTTTGAACAAAACTCAAGAAATTGGATTAACGGGATTGTAGAAATCACTATTACCTAGCAACCATAAGTGTACCACTATATGAGACCTATCAACAACAATTATCTTAGTGTGGATGCCAAGGATATAGTATATAATCATGATCATCCTAGAGACATGTATAAGTGGAGCAATAAGGAGAATCAAAAGAGGATGATCAACCCAATAGTTGGTGCTTCACATGGATCCTATCCACCATGGGATAAGCAAAGCTCCTTCTTCCATCAAGCTAATGAGTATCAACAAGGACAAATGGTTAGGATATATTGTGATGCCAATTCATAATGTTTATTCGCTTCCTAGGGTGATATTGGAGTGCTTGGACTGGGAGATCTACAAGATCCCCAACAACATTGGATATAAGCATATTCATGGGGACATAGAGTAGAGGATGAGGTTTTATTTTAATATTTTTGTTTGGAAAATCATGCATGATTTGAAACACTGGGAGAAGGAATAGAATTGGATATAATTAACAAACTACAATCATAACAGGGCATAGGAATCTACTCTATAGTCATTGTGCAGCTATTGTAAATGGGTATAACTGCCTAAGGACTATGAACAATGTCCATTTAAATATGAATGTAAAACCTTCCATGTCAGAGGAATACTCGATGGAAGTGAGATTATTGTTTCTAACATAAAGAAACAAAGAAGATAGAAATGGAAGCTTCAGGGGCATACACATGAATGCATACAAACATGTCCCTTTCAAGAATATTCCTTTCACTAAGGCAATGAGACCTTGGGGGAGAGTGGTCTCGAGATGGCGTATGATAAAATCAAGCATAAGAGTAATGTTGGTTGAATCCATGGCCTCTTCTCATACAGTTAGGTGTGCCCTCTGGGGTAGTACTTCTTGCAGCAGTTTTTGATTAGGATGGGGAAGTGTACTCTTATCAATAACAAGACTATGACTTGATCCTCTTAACAACTTTCTGCATGGAGGCTTGCTTCAAATTTTCAAATTACTTTGAGCTAGGATTTTTCGTGAATGCCTACTCAAGCTCCATTGCAGACTCATGCTTAAAGGCCTACGAGAAATCACACTTGGGATCCTACTTAAATCCCTATGACTTGGGCTCCTACTTACAACCCTGCGAGAAATCACACTTGGGCTCCTACTCAAACTCATTTGACGACTTCTACTCAATACCCTCCTGGGACTTCTACTCAAGCTCCTACTTGAGATTCTCCTAGGACTCACTTTGGCTCCTGCTCAAGCTCCTTCTAGGGATTCTTCTCAAACTTCTTCTAGGGATTCTATTCAAACTCTTTTGAGGGCTCCTGCTGGGACTCCGTATAGAAAATTCCATGTATTAAATTAACAGGACAGAAAAGTGCACAACTTACAATTATACAAAACCAAACTTTATGATACTGAAGAATGCCAAGATAATATCAGAAACAAAATTATAGACCTTAATAACAATTCCATGACATTCACAGATCATTTCACTAAAAGGGGAAAGGAAGACCGACCTATAACTGCTAGGGGAATCAATCTGAGGATATCAAGAATCTGGACTCCTGTGTGCCTTAACTTCAACAACATCCATCTCTTTGGTTTTTGCCTCATTCTCTTTCACTAATTCTCCTTCTTCCACAATATATTTAACCACAATTCCTTTCTCTTCCTCAATTCCTTGCTTGTCTAAAGTTTCTTTCATTGGTAATTTAATTAGTTTTGTTGCAGACAGCTTACCCTCTAGATATTTTCTCTTAAGGTATTTCTTCACCAATGGAGTGAACTGACTATCCAATGACCATGCAACTGACAATATTCCCCCAAGGTAGGGAATGGAGTTGACAAGTGAACCAAACGTTAAAATCAGAAATTGTTGAATCAGTGCGCCTCCTGACTTTCCCAATGGATTGCATACCAAATCTATTGTATCCTTTCCTTTAACCTGTAAAAGAACTGAGAATGAGATCACATATAATGAATTGAAACAATTTTCGGCAGTAAAAAATGACCTACAATGATAAAAAAATTCAAAATCCCAACTTGAGGAATAGTTTTCCATTATTCCTTAGCATAATCCTTATAGCAGTACTTGACTATATTTTTTTTTTAAACAAATATGAAAGTGAAAATAGAATACACAAAGGCCTTTCAAACTTGAGACAAAATGCAAAGGAAATATACCTTGGTGTCCTCATCAAGAGGAACGTAAGCCATCTCTTTGCAAGGATCAAACAAACTATATTTAGCACTCTCGCTAAATATGTTTTGAAGAGCTCCAATATACACAACCACCAAAAGAGGTGCCATGCCAAATTTACCCAATAAGTGAGTGAGTGGTTCACTGCAGAGAATGAGACTAAAGAAAGCTACTCTTGTCGCCAGCAACACAATAGGTGTGATGGTATCTGCTACTCCCCAACCATATTTGTGCAATATAACTCTACTTAGCAACATCATGGTGAAGGTAGCAATTCTTGTGCATGTGGAGAAATCCCCCATGAATGAAAAATACTCAGTTGGACTTGGAAATTTCCAGACACACAAATGATCTTAGTCATATTCCCTATATTAGAACAACATAGAATATTGTTTCAAATTTTCTTAGGTTGAGTGAGTGTTCTAGCTATGGTAGCAATGGCTGAAGAAAGATAATTACCGTATTTAGCAGGTTCTACTATCCTTAAAAAAAAATGTAAAGAAATGGAAAAGCATATGAAGGGATTCAAAGTTATTTAGATGCTTTGCACTAGATTTTCCCCAGCTAAGAGGAACAATCCAATTAATGTACTAATGTTTATATTACCTTGTATGATTGGGCCTCCTCAAGTGAGAAGTATGACAACAATGAAAATGAAATTAGGAATAGTCCTTGAGACCTTAAAATTGATGTAAATGGATATTCATGGGTGTGTTTGTATTCTTGGCTGAAGAGATATGTCAGAAGGCATGTATCTTTGTACTTGTTTCAGCAAGTACTGGTGATAATTACATAACATATTTAAGTTTTAAACATTTTGGTTCTCATGCTGAGGCTGTGTAAATTAGATTATGCCTTCATAGGTCTCCCCATATAGATGATCCACTAACGTGACACATATTACTATGCATATATGTATCATGTATGAACAGGAATTATGTTTCCAAAGAACCTAAGATCTGACATATATTACATGTGCCTTCAGTTTGGAGTTCTAGGTGACTTCAACAAGGTTGATTCTAATACCGTATGCAACCACCAGAGTGGCAAGGTCTCTCACATATCTTGAACTCAATAGGAACTCAAAAATCTCCATCATTCCCATCTTTGGGTTCTCCTGTAAAAAGTACGATAGGTTGAGTTAAAGAACCTAAAATAACTTATGTTCTTAACAGAACACATTCAAAAAACTACAAGAAATTAGAATATAGATATACCTTCTTCTTACGAGCTTCTCCCTTGGGAAGTGTAGGATCATCCACTACAAATTTATTTACCCACCAGTAGATTCCACATATTGTAAGCCCTAGTAGCACCAAAATGCGCATCATTCCCTTCAAGGAGACTGCCCAACCATCCACGCCAGGAAAATATTCTTACGCATATGGGAGAAATACATAACAGTTATTCCCGAAAAAATCAAGGCTACATTGGCTCCTAAGCCAAACAAAGGGTAGAACTGCTTTGCTTCATCCACTGTTATAATCTGCAAACAACCCGAAATAGCTCATCCCTTATATTGGTACAACTTGTATCCATTTTCATTTTAAAAATAGACTTGTTTTAGATATAAATCCAAAAAACCAGCATCACCCATCCATAGAAATGAGTTGCAATTACCAAAATGCAACTCAAACTCCAGGCCAGAATAAGATTTTAAATTCTCTTTCTACTTTAAATGACTCTGAAAAAACTTATGCCATCTTCTGCAATAAATCCATCCGCAAAACAAATCATTCTATTTTTTTTGGAATATTTTTCAATTTTTTGAACAGAATCCTATTAGTAGTTGCATTGGAATACTAGTGCCTTACAAAAATTGTACAATAATCATAATGCAAACTGCTCTGCTTCATAATCTAAGGTGCATACTTTATTACACTCACATATTCTATTGTATCATGCTATGTCTATATTTTTTACTTTAAAAACATTACAGTACAACAGTTATGCTCTGATAATAAACCTAGTCTCCCCTACCATTTATATTACCAAAGCTGACTGGTCTTTAAGTGGGTATCTTTAAAAAATACAAGAGCAAAGCTACTAGATAAGATAGGTATACATATTACTGTAATATATCCCATATTTGACCTGTATGCAACATATCAACATACTTTCTACTTTAAATGACTTGGACAAACTTATGCCATCTTCTACAGTAAAACCATCCACAAAACAACTCATTTTATTTTTTTCGGAATACTTTTTAATTTTTCAAACAGAGACCTATTAGTAGTTGCATTATAATAATAGTGCCTTACAAAAAATGTACAATAAGCCTAATGTGCACTGCTCTTGTTCATAAACAAAGGTGCATACTTTATTACACTCACATATTCTACTGTATCATGCTATGTCTATATTTTTTACTTTAAAAACATTTCAGCACAACATTTCTCCTCTAATAATAAACCTAGTCTCCCCTACCATCTATAGTATCAAAGATGAATGGTATTTAAGTTGATATCTTTAAAACCTACAAGAGAAAATATAATAGATAAGATAGGTATACATACTACTGTAATATATACCATATTTGACCTGTATGCAACATATCAACATACCCATAATACACTATGAAATACTCCTATCAAGGTTTCTAATAAGATGGTATTACAGCTTTCAAAAGTTGTCTTAATAGGATAAGCCTAAGACCTTAGGCCATAACTGGCACGGAAATCTTAAACAATTGATGGAACAATGAATTAATCATGTAATGGAGTTCCTATGCTAGATGACTTCAAAGAAAAAACAAAATTTCTCCTTTCCAGTATAACTTTGAAGGAAATAAGAAACCATGTTTCCTTCAAAATACTTGAACAAAAAGGGAACCTATTTCCAATAATTCATTCCCCATACATGCAACATAAGTTCACCTCAAAAGGCTCAAACATCCAACAACTTCAAGTCCTTTTACCATCTAGAATAAATCCAAAAGTCAATGCAGAAAATGGCCATGTTTCATGCCATACCGAACAGTTCACATCAAAAAATGTGACAAGCCACCTCGTTTCTACAGCTAGATAAAGTTCCAAAAGGTACTAAGATATACAAATTAATTCAGTCCCCAGACATGCAAATTAAGTTCACCTTGAACATCCAAAAATCGATGCAGAATATGACTAGTTTTCATGCCATACATAACAGCTCACTCCAACAAATGTGACAAACCACCTTGTTTCTCCAGCTAGGTCAAGTTTCGAAAGGTACTGCATATAACCTTGCATTAGGTTGTTGTGTTGTGACTCACTGGACAATCAATCAACTTCCAAACTTGAATTTAAAACATACTACCACATTGTTCATAGACTTTCTCAATACTAAGAATGAAATAGAGCAAAACCAATAACAGTAACCTCCACCTATATAACTCAAGTACAATGGAAGTCATCATTTCAATCTTGAGAATAAATAATTAGTCACAAAAAATTCCAGGAAAAAAAAATCCATCTCCTTTAATTTTTTGTTTTAGATCCCATTGAGGCCTCTAGCAAGAAGGTATTGAGGCTTTGAGAACTGAATGAAAAGCATGTGCATTAGAAGCCATAACTGGAATCGCCAACTTCAACACTTTTCAACAAAGAGTCTATTTCCCCTAGACTGGAGATTCTGTTTTCGGTAATAGTATATTTATGATCCTGTCAAGGCTTCTAATGGGAGGGTATTATAGCTACCAAAAGTCATCTGAATACCAAATGGCACTTAAGAATCCATAACTGGCATGGAAAGCTTCACCAATTGTTGTAACAATGCAGCAATGAAGGATTTGAGTTCCTATACCAGATGACCAAAGGAAGAATAGGATTTATCCTTTCCACTTCCAGTACAACTTCAAAGGAAATGAGAAACCACATTAAATTTCAAAAACTTGAATGAAGAGTGAAGCTCTTTCCAATAGTTCAGTCCCCAAAAATGTAAATAAAGTTCACCTCAGACATCCAACAACTACAAGTCATTTAGCATCTAGAATAAATCCAAAATTCGATGCAGAACATGGCCAGATTTTATGTAGACTATAGTTTCTTCTTTCATGGCATACAAAACAGCTCATGTCAACAAATGTGGCAAACCACCTTGTTTCTCCAGCTAGCTCAAGTTCCAAAAGGTACTGCATAAAAATTTGTAGGAATTATTCAAGAAAGTATGTTAATTCGATGTTATTGTAGTGTGATTAGGATGTTTTTCTTTGATTAAGTGGACAATTATTGTCAACTAATCATCTTCCAACTTTAATTTAAAAAAAGTGTCACAATGTTCATAGACTTCCTATCTACTAGTACTTCTGGGCAAATAGAATATTACCTGTGAGATAAAAATGCATTCAGATTAACATAATAAAGAAAACTTATCAAAATACATTGTATGTAGAATGCAATACCTTCTTTTATTCCATGGAACAGGTATTGTCCTTATGCGTGTAACTGCTGCTCTCCTTGCTGCTTCCTTTACTGTTGCAAGTCGATTAGTTCCATTTCTAGACCTCAACTTTGCAAGATTTCCTTGCAACAAGACACACAATCTATCATCATTACATTTAATATTTTAATAACAAAATGTTCAATAGGATATATAAAGAATGTAATAATAAATGAACTTAGAGCTCTCCTTGTACATGTCTTAGTGTTGATGACTTGGCAGCCAATAATTGTTGGAGACAGGCCTTAGAAGCAGTTTTTGTGGAACCATTCTTGTTAGAAAATACATGTTGACTCTTATTCTGCAAGATTCAATAGGTTCTCAGTAGTTGAATCCAATTATAAACATCAGCATAAATTTCACATGATAAAACTAACACAAACATGATATTGGTACCTACCGGAGTTTGTTGCTTCCTTATCTTTTGACTGGTTTTCTTTGACATCTTTATAATGTCATCTACATTTTCCCAAACAAATGCCAACATTGAACAGTGTGTCAATTGATTACCTTCAAATTGGATAGGCTCAATACATCATAATCTGTGAATTATGCACACTGCCTAGTGTCATGTGCATCTTTTTCTCAGCCAATGCAATTTTATCAACAGTAGTCACTGGCATGCTCCCCATTATATCCTGCAAATTTTTTAGAAACCTAATAAATATCTACAATGGAAATGAAAAAAATTAGACTAAGCAGGGAACTTTAAAATAGAAATCATGTTCTAAAAGGTGCAATCACTGTGTCTCCAAACAGTTGCAATTACAAACCACGAAGCTTAATACCAAAACCCTTGAAGAATCAAATACATTTTAAAAATTTCTTGAAACAGTGAGAATAAAACACCAGCATGAAAGTTTTCAACACATTCACTTGATGAATCCTATGTATTTATCTTCATGAGAAGAGAATTGCTAGTCTAGAATCCCCTAGATTAGCAGCCTTGAACCTTGTTGAGAGTCATTTCGTTTACATACCTTGACTTAAATTGAAATAATGAGGAATATAAGATGTGCTTGAGGTATTAATTATCAGGGGTATTTCAACTATCTATCAATTTGAATCCCTGCCTCTTTGAGTAGTTAGCATAACTATCAGGATACTTCGTTCTGACCCTATGATTTGAATTGTTAACACCATAAAACTGTAGGGTTTTTAATTTTTAGTACCTTGGAAAGTATCCAGCAGAGATCCATTGAAGGAAGTAGCAAGCAGAGATGATTTGGGTGCATTCAAAGATCCCATACAACAATTCACATAGAAGCCTTAATGAAAGCAGCAGAAGAGTTCCTACTGCAGTAGTTTCGTTCAAGGGTCTTGAGGGTGCAAGGGAATTTATGAAAAACAGAGAATTATAGAGTGGCATGTACTATCATTAGTCCTACCCCAGTTATATGATGTTTCATAGTTAGTTTTTCATCTCTATTTCTGAGTTTTCTTTAATTCGTAGTCACATGCATAGTTAATTAGGGTACTTTGCATGTGGGGAGGATCCAAGAATAGATGGTGCATGCATGCACACTTGCACTATCTCCTAGTGGGTACACTTTACTAGGAATAGATCTTCCATGCAGTTTGAGATAGCTAATCCCAAGGCTAGGAATAAATCTAATACTTAGGTTTATTTCGGTCAAGACCGTGTTGTGCATGTGACTAGATTCGTTGTACCTTAATAATCTATAAGGGAGAAGCAAAGGGTATAGGTTTTATCCTATAAATTTTTCAAAGTAGAGATAGTGGGTGAATGGTAGAGTTTGATTCTTACATGAATCTTTTGTTTTAAAGAGTAATAAACAGTGTTGTGACTTGAGTTTCAAATCTATCCACTTGCAATTACTTTCTCTATTGGGATGTGTTTCAATCTCTAGTAGATTTCAGATTGAAGTTTTTATATAGATTTTGGTTTCCTATTTTCCTAAATATATAGATTATAAATCAGACAATCTAAATATTTCTAGAATTCCATCCATAAAGAGATCATCCTTTAAGGAAAGAGAGATGTCAGAGGGTTTAAGTTGGCAATATTTCCATACTTCAATGACAGAAGCAAATCTGTGCTAGTGATTGACACATCAACCTGGGAAGGGATGTGGACTGTAAAATCCTATTTTATCCAATGAGGAGGACATTGAGGTTTGTTCAGTGATTTGTAGTAATGACCATTCCCATTATGTGGCAATTTTCTGTTGGAAGGTGCCTCTAACTTTGTGGAATGGAAGTACAAATTGCAGAACCTCTTGGAAGTAGTAATACTTTGGTACCTTAAAGATGGATAGCAAGCCTCCTATATATCCAAAAAACATGGCAGAGTACAATAAGAATGCAGTGAGTGCAAAGAGAGCCCTTCTAGATTCGGTGAAGGATCATCTGATCCCGAATATTGTTGTAGAGAACTACCAAGGAAATGTATGATGCCTTGGAAACCCTCTACCAGAGTGTGAACATATGCAGTAAGATATTCCTAAGGAACAAGATCATCACAAAATGCATGTGCAAGACAGATACAGTAGCTAGCTATGTGATGAATTTTGCAACATAGAGAGTCCAACTTGGAGTTTGCAATTAGTGCAGATGCTTCTATTCTGGATAACTCCATTGCCCCAATTAGCCATGATGTCCAATGCTCCCACTACAGGTTCAAGAGTTACATAGTTTGTGTATCGGATGGTATGTGAATAGTGGAGCTTTGATACATACAACTACAACAAAAATATCTTCGGCATGTTTCAAGAGCAAGAGGGAGGAATTCTTATGGAGTTGGATGATGATGACATTTCCAATTGACTTCGGATGATGTTCTTGAGTTAGGTTATGTCTTAAATGTTCCTCATTTAATGAATAGTCTGCTTTCAATTTCTTGTATAACATATTTACAGTGTTTGGCTAAGCTTGATGGTTTGCAAGACACCATAAAAACACAACCATGAATATGGTCAAGTTTTTCCCATAGAAGGGAAAGAAGACGGCCTTACAGGATTTCTTGTATGATTTATTGTGTTTGGATGATCTTGATGGTTTGCAAGTCACCATTCAAAGAAAACAACCATGGATATGGTCAAGTTTTTCCCAGAGAAGTGCAATAAAATGGCCTTATAGGCTCTTTGTAAATGCAAATGAGAAGGTACAGAAAGATGGCATGATGGAGAAGGGTTCCTCCAATGTTGAGAAGGTTGTAAAAAATGGATATTTGAACTTTATGAGACTCTTACTCCAATTATCAAAGGATTCTACCAAGAAGAGGGACTTTCCCTAGAAGCACTGATGCATGCACCACCAGTTTTGGATTTCAACATCAATGATATTGGAATCATTTTGGGAGGTTCCAAGTTCAATGAAAATTTCATGTTGTTATCTGATAGATCTGGTACACTTGTCTTAGACCTATATATACAAATGAGTTCATTACTACGATAAGTCCTGAACAATTCACGATGTGGTGTCAGAATATTTTGATTAGTGAAGATGGCATTATGTACAAAGTATATTTCCAGGAAATTGATACAGTATTCCTTGTACATAAGATTTACACCTTAGAGATTCTGCAAAACGCTCAAAATACAAAAGGAAACATCAATCTATATGTATGCTTCTTCAAGACCATTGGTTGTTAATTGTTTACCCAATCCCTTAGCAGAGGGTGGATTCCAAATGTAAAGGGAGTATCTTGTGGTCGGTAGATATCACTTTCCACTATAAGAGGAAAACTTAGATTATATACTTCATAAAGTGTCAAACTGAGCACCATTAATGACAACAATGAGCAGAGAAGATCTAGGCACATATAGAGAAGGTACTCCAACATAGATTTTGTACAACAGCCCATACAAAAGCCTTAATGACAACAACAAAACAATATTATTTCCTTAAACTGTTCCATCAAGAAAAGATGAGGGAACAAGGCCATTTATGGAGGGGAGAGAAATAGAATCAAGTCGTGAATGCAGAAGGCATGTGCATGCAAAACACATTCATGCACCATCATCAGTTCAATCCTAGTTTAGATGTTGTTTCATAACTAGCAGTTAAATTCTATTTCTAAGCTTTTATTTATTTATTAGTTTCATGCACAGTTTCTTAAGGCGTTGTGCATGTGGGAAGGATTCAAGAGTAGATGGGTTGCAGATACCTAGAAGAGGGAGATGCATGAAATGCATACTTACAATATCTTCCAGTTGGTACACTTTCCTGGAAAATATTTCATGCAAGTTCAGAGCACTAATCCCAAGATCAAGAGCACTTTCATTAATGTTCCCATATTCTTGTAAGAATGACAACCAACTGATTTGATACCATCGTTTTCTAATTCCATAGTTCTATAGAGCATCATGATTGTCTTCCAGGTAAGCAAAGATAAATTTTTAGATTGAACTACTTGGCTTAGAGAAAAATGATCTAGCATAGCTTGCTTCCATATTTCCTATTTGTAGTGTCCTCTTCAATTGCTGGAAGGAACCCTCAAATTCTACACACAAATTTGAGTGGTAACAAGTGGCATAAAATAAATGCTAAACTATATTGTGAGAAAAAAAATTAATGCATTTCAGAGTTCACACAATCCTCCTATAGAATTATGAAGAATACTGTCAAGAGTATGCATGGCTATGGAAATAATTTTAAATGCATTACAAGTATGCATCTATTAGCTCATTTTAATGATATCATTGGCATGGAGCTTAGGAAACACACTCTTTGAGTTTGTAGATCACACTAGCTAGGATGCAAGAGTATTAACAACAATAATTAAGGAAACCTTGAAACAATTGTATTGTTAGGAATGATATAACACTATTAACGCAATCTTAATCTATGAACATCAAATGTGGGTTATTGAACACTATCCTAGCTTACCTTTGACCAATGCACATGAAACGGTAAGGCTTTCCATTTGGAATTGTGGCCTTACTTGTGCTTGGTGAAATGGAATCCAATATAGTATGCTTTGAAACATTAATCCTTCCTTAACACTAATTGGTCACGATCGCAAGCCTATGAAAGCGAGGGTGATACTTGGCCTTAGCATTGAAATATATCACTTGAATGACGGATTTAACTAGGCTCGATAAATCTTATAATTCAAGAAAAAATGAGCTAATAGACAGATTTTAGTTGTTTGAGAGGATTAAGGAAAAATTCAAATTTCAGCTAGAGCCATACATTTTTTAATTGTTTCCTTATCATTTCTAGTTGCTCTAGTGAAATCATGCTTTGAAAATTCTAGGGGTTCTATAACTTTTTAAATTTCAAACAAAGGTAGTTTTATTTTTGTTCTACTCTTTTATTTCGATAACATTAGAAACATCCTATATTGTTATGTGTTTCCAATGTTCTACTCTTTTGTTGTAACTTACATCTTCCTATTGAAAAAATTAAATTGAGGTCAACATGGGTTGGGTTATATAGTAAAGTCAGGGAGTTTTCTACCCCCACCAAGATTCAAATCCCAATAGAGACACATTTCATCCCTCCAGATCCGTCTCACCCATGCAAGCAGTCTGTCACAAGAGATTGGGGAGAGGTGCAAGCCATGGGCAACTTTGGTGGAATATAAACTCCTACCATGGCTTCTTATCTAAAAGAATCTTTCTAAAATATAGAGTGCTGTAAAAGGTTATGTTGCATCATAATATTCCCATATCGAGTATGGGAACACTTTCCATGTAGCAATGATGGGAAGCATTTTGTTATAAAATAAAATGGAAGATGAATATCAGTCTGTACAGCCCCAAATGAGACTACAACAAGAAATTCCTAGAGCAGCTGACGCTAAAAGACATTACTCATATATTTGAAGAGACTAACAAGGGGAAAATTAAAAAGCAGTAGTGGTCCCCATAATTGAGTGTGCAGCCTTTGTAATCACCCTTTTTGCTGTAGCTACACCTAAGTTTACAAGCATATTGTGGGCATATGTTGTTATGGAATGAGATGATATAAATGTTTGGTCAAAGAAAAATGAACTTCACATGGCCAAAAACTATGTTACACTTCCCAGTTCTCATGTCAAGAATCACCACACATCAATGACCTCCTAGGTGAATGAATCATATATTGTGTAGACATATAAGGAGGTATTCTACTGTAGATAGGAAGTTTTCAAGTATGCATTTCTTGAACATGTGTAACATACAAGTAGGGAGGAAGTAGATAAAGAAATTTTGAGCTTTTGATGGCCAATGTTTTGTCTTGATAGTTTTCAGGCCAATGACAAAATAACTGTGTGATGTGTAAAAAAAAGTAATATGGGTCCAAAGATAAACAGTCCAAAGAAAAAACAATTGCATAATTTATGTTTCTTACAAGGAAGTTTTCCTATAGTTGAAAGGATTCCTCAAAAAAGTGCTATTATTTTATTGGATTGAACTTATGTCTCAATTAGCAATGTTCTAATGTACAGGAACTGTCTATTGGAGATTGAGGAATTTAAGAAGCAAGAGAAAGAACTCATGGAACATGGAAAAATGAAACTGTCTACATCTCCTTTGTTTCTTTTATGTTAGTCCAAAAAAAAAATAGAAGTATCCTTTTCCTAGGATTGATGATTTGATTAGCTAATATGAGGATGCAAAAGTGGATTTGCAGTCCAAATACATAAATTTTGGATTTGGAAGCAAGCTTTCATGGAAGAATGTGAGGATTGCGTGATTGGTTGATTTCCATTAAGCTTATGTTAAAATTCAACTGCATTTACATATTTTATGAGTGATGATGTATTCAGGTAATTCCTTGATGTTTTTCTCACTTGTTATTTTGATGTCTGAGTTTTAGAAAATCTTGGAAGGAGCATATGAAAAACACTTGGGATTTTGGCCCATAGTAGAAATCTTTGAGCCTATAGAGGAGGTACGCATGGTTAGAGTCTCTCAGAGCTGTTGTTTTGAATAAGGTTTTTGTATATGATGCATGAAGAGTACAAACTTCTATATCAAAAAGGGTTTCATCCTTCTATTTCCAACAATATGGGAAACTCATGGTGCTGAACTAGATATTGGCACAAATTATTGCATGGTTACAAACCATACACAACCCAAAATGTGGGATTAAAGTTGTCCATGAATTACATATTATTATGGTAAGGAAATATGTGACCCAACTCAAGTGTTTTAGTATGAGACTTGTTTGGAATTTATACCATTGATGCCTTTTGGACTGGCTTTCTAGGAATTAGAAAAGAGAAAAAAGGATGAGAAAGGGTAGAAACCATAGGTTGTAAAATTTGTCAAGTGATTTTAACAAATCCAAACAAAAGTGTAGAACAACTTGTAAAATAATTTCATGAAAAATAATCAAGATATCGCTGGGATCAATGTCTGGTAGACAACAAAACCCTTATTTCAGCACCATGGTGGGTCAGAGTATGGAGTGGGTTTTCATATCCCCTTATGGTAGAAAATACAACTTGTTCTCTCATCATTTTAGTATCCTTCATGCATGTAACAGGGTGTTTGGGGAAAGTAAATCCTTTGCATCATAGACGAGCTATGAGTATAGTATTTGATGGCATATACCTTTTTTCAGAGAATTGTGAACATAACATATAGTGGTGACACCAAACCTATTTCTTATATGCTTATATGGAGGATAGTTGGAATATCCTTCCACCATTTTAGACCTTACCTTGGCCATCGTGCGGCCCTACTAATGGAAAAAAGGTATATGTAACTTTAGAATGTATTCTTCTATGTATCTTGTATATTGTAACCCGATGTTTATTCTGGGATGTTTCTATTATGTATTTGCGTCATGTTGTCATGACCTGATGTTCCGATCGGGAGGATTAATAATGTAAACAAGTCTTGTCAAGTCATTAGGTAAGTCCCCACAGTTTCAGGGCACTTGAGTTATTATACACTAATTAAGGTGTAGGCTCGAGTAAGTAATTGTAAGTTGAGCCTACGTGTGAAAGTGCACTTCAAGTGAACGGAAGAATATAAATAGAGAGTGAGACTCTATATTTACAACACACATCATTCACTCTCTTAAGTGTGGTGCACTAGTGAAGAAGGAAATTACTGGGACAAGAAGTCTACTGCTGTTGGGGAGATCTCTTACTGTTTTGGTGCTAATTCTTTCTCTAAGGAAGTTGCGGGGTTTTCTCCTTTATGGTTTCCCCAAGGAAAACTCTTTGTGTCTCTTGTCTCTTGTGATGTGATTATGTTTTATTGCTGTGCTTGTTATTCTCTCAGTGAAAAGATCCTAAGATCATAATGCTAGCTTAAATGTTGAAAAACTAACATGGTATCAGAGCTAACCTGAGAATAAGACATTGTGCAGCTACAGGAACTAGGGATTCCTAGTTTATGGATATTCCTCCACATATTTTCAGCAAATGTAAGGTGGAACAACTCTCCTCCTTAGGGTGCATCTTTCTGTCGAAGCGGAATTTGATTTCGAGCATTTTCAGTTTCGATGCGGAAATTAGGGATTTCTATAGAAGAGGAATTTTTGAGTGAGACCAGCATAGGATTGTTCTCCTCGTAAAAAATGAATTTTATAGACCTGGATCAAGAAATTTGGTTGGGTAAATCTCTGGGAAATTCAAACCCTAGTTTGACCCCGAGCTAGAGAAACCCTAAATACTAAAACTTCCAAGTTTTGGTACAGTATCTATATTCCAAGATTGGTGAAGTTTCAAGTGCTGAAAATTTTGGGGTCCGAAGATAAAATCATGATGAATCCTGTGTCAAAAAATTAGACTCATATTTTCTGTATCCTAGGAGCTATGATCTCTCCAAGTTAGGGTTCCAGCCTCTTCCAGAAATCATCCATAAACAGGACACCTGGGAAGAATTGCAATATCTTGGGCTAAAGAGGTCCAAATGGAATTCCTGAAGATGTTACAGAAAGGGAATGGACTGTAATTTCTGTGGTCTAAATGTCAGACTCAAAGGATGAACCAGTGACACGTTTCATTCCGTAAAACTTCACTGTTCTGAACAGTCCTGTAACACGTCACCTTGGGAAAAGGATCATAAGTCCCAAATGGTGAAACAAATTATGATTAAAACTATGGTGTTGGATCAGTAACATGAGAGGTTACCTCAGTACTAAATTTCAGACACAGAGGATGAGTAATTTTGGATATATTACAGAAACAGTAACAAGAATTTATGCAGAAGAAATTGGAAATCTAGGGCTTCCTGTTCTGGGAGCTTCCCTCCACTGTTTTCAGAAAAGGAGTACATTAGACAGATCCATTTGAAGATATCTATCTATATATTCAATCAGATATGAAATATTCCAAGTTTTGAAAATAAGGGTTTCTGTGACAAACCCTAGATCAACTAGCTCCGAAACCAAGACGGACACCTCAATTTGGTAAGATCTAATCCTTTGCTATTTTCATTTGAGGTTCTCATTTCAAAGTGATCTATCACATCAGCTTGATGATAAGCTTGGTGAAGTTGACAAATTCCAAGCCTAGAAGTACATGATCTCTCTGAATAAAATGGATTGGACACCTACATAAGTACATAGGTTCCAGTTTCAGAGGGAGACGAGGTTAGAAGCCTTTCACAAGAAGAATTTGGTCAAGGCCAAAGAAGACATCATGCTCATGCTGCAGAGGATGATGAACCATCCAGAAAGAGATCCAGATATTAAAGTGAATATTCTTCAAGCGAGGATGAACATGTTCTGATATCATCTCTCACAGGTAACATTACTCATGGAAGTGATGATTGGCTTATAGACAGTGGGGCTTCCAAACATATGATGGGATTCAAGGAATCCTTTGTAAGACTGTCAGAACATGAATCACATCACAAGGTGAAACTAGGAGATGTCTACCAATATCCAATAAAAGGTAGTGGGGAATCTTCATAGAAGCTAGACTCTGATGGTCAAGCCATCATGTGGCCAAAAGGAAAGACTATCGATGATGCGGTAGTGATTGGAGAACAAGAAGGAGGCTTGTACAAATTGAAGGACCATCCAGAACAAGCCTTGATCCATGATTCAGTAGAGCCAAATGAGCTTTGGCATAGAAGGCTTTCACATGTGCATTACAGAGCACTACCTATTGCAAGCAAAGTTGTTGAAGGTCTTCCAGATTTTCAAGCTATTTGAAGGGAAGAACAAAAATCAGAATATGACCTAAAGAAACCAGTTGAAGAATATGAAGATCTAGAATGCAGAGACCATGCAGTCATGAGAGTCTCTCAAATAAAAGAACAACTTGAAGTGGTAAAAGAAGAAGTGAAGAATGCAGAAGTGGTGATGGCCATCTTGAATGGCCTCCCAGGATCGTGGAATTCATTCATTCAAGGAATATGTTCCAGAAGGAAGTGATTACTTCGAGAAGAAGAAGAAGCTTGACTCATAAGAAGAGAAGAGAAGATGGGAGCAATTGAAGATCAAGCTCTCATCATCCAAAGAAGATCCCTCAAGCAATGAGGAATATGAAGAACTCAACTCTTGAAGAAATTCTTATCCACCTTAGCATTTGGATAAGAAACGATGCTATCATGAATGAAGAAGACGATGAAGCTGAAGGCTCAAGAAGAAGTATACCCACGAAACAAATAAAGATAAGTATTCAATTGTCATTTCATGATATTGTTTTGTTATGCATTTGTTTATATTTAGTTGATGTATCATGCATGATAGGATGTTTGCATTAATGACAGTATACTACTAATATGCATGTGATGGGTAAGTAGCTCATGGTGCTATGCAACTCTCCATTGCTACTTATCTAGAATGAAACCTCTTTGCTGACACATTGGATTAGTGCACAATCTCAATGTTCTCTTGGTAGAGATGGAAGGCATCTAGAAAGTTTCAGTGAGATATGGATGAGTCTTGTATTGGCTAAAGTAGTTGCATGATCATATACTTATGCATAGTAACTTTCCAGTATGAATATTCCTTATGAAATGTTTCTAACCATACACATGCATTTGACTTGTAGGAAAGATCGCATACATAATCGCCTACAAGCAAAGAAGAATGAAGACTTGTTCCGAAGAGCAAGTGATGACATTTCAAAATGAAGAATAATATGACAAGTGCAGTGACATCATTGATACAGAACCTTCCAGCCACCAAGAAGAAAGGGAAGACCAGTTCAAGAAGAATGATGTGTGGGTGCAGTATCGAGACCTGAAGAGAAGTTCATAGTTCCATCATACAGTAGATGGAAACATCATGGGATACAAAGCAAGATTCGTAGCACGAGGCTTCTCACGAAAAGAAGGCCTAGACTACGAAGAGACATTTGCAGCCAGTAAGAGTTTAATCACATACATGATGAGCCTGATGAAGATCTTAACCTTTGCTACAAGGTTGAAGATGCAAGTCTATACACTAGATGGTCACATAGAATATTAGTAGCATAGGAAGCTACTTGTCACTCTAGTACAGAATGTTTTAGTTCATAGAGTACGGAAGATAGAAGGAGTGACTACAGAATATATTGAGGTTCGACATGGTACGACAGGATGGGAAGATTACTGATGACTCTAGGCTTTACTGAGAGTAAATCGGATTCCAACCTTTGCTTCAAGGTTGAAGACAGAAGACTAGTGATACTCCTTTTATGTTTCGATGCACTATTGTTCTAGGTATGGAGGTATGGCAGAGTGCAGACGGAATCTTCCTTGGACAAGGGAAGTACAAGGTAGAGATCCTGAAGAGGTTCAGGATGATGGAATGCATGACCACACCTATGGCATCGAACATGAAGCTATTAAGTGATGCTTCATCAGAGATGGTTGATGCTACGATGTATCGTCAGATGATTGGGTCCTTGATGTACCTGAGACCAAATATTTTCTTTACTGTGAACACATTGAGACATGTTCACCTGATGGTTGCAAAGCATGCAGGGGTACAGTTGATTATGGGCTCAAGTACGAAGCGAATCAAAAGATTAACCTGGAAGGTTATGTTGATTCAGATTGGGCAGGAAGTGCCATCGACATGAAGAGTACTTCAGGATGTTGCTTCAGTATGGGCTTAGGTGTGATCTCTTGGTTTAGAAGGAAGCAATCCTATGTGGCACTGAGTACAGCTGAAGCAGAGTATGTCGCAGCTTTTTCAGCTAGTTGTGAGGCAGTATGGCTGCGGAAGCTACTGTCTGATATATTTGATCTCCAGTTGGATGCTACTTGTATACATTGTGACAAATAGAGTTGCGTGAAGTTGTCAGAGAATCTAGTGTTCCATGACAAGTCGAAGCATATCGAGATCAAGTATCACTATATCAGGGATATGGTGCAGAGAGGAGCAGTGAAGCTCCTGTATGTTGCGACGGAGGAACAGATAGCTGATGTATTGACGAAGCCATCGGCTAGGATGAAGTTTGAGTACTTCAGAGAGAGACTTGGTGTTCTCCAGATCGAGGCTTCCTCCCAGATAAAGTGATGAGACCCATAGACATTCTGACATGGTGAGAGGATTGGTTCCTTCCATGGTCAGATGTAAGGGCTGAGCCATTCTGTCATGGTGAGAGGATTGGTTCCTTCCATGTCAGATATGAGTGCTGAGATCCATAGCCATTCTGACGAGTAGGTCAGATATAAGGGCTGATCCATTCTATCATGGTGATAGGGTTGCTCCCTTCCATGTCATATATGAGTACTGGCCATTCTGTCGAGTAGGATAGATGTAAGGGCAATTTCCATTCTAGGAATGGAGGCACCTGGTCAGTTACCAGGATCACTCAATGTAGGACTGAGTATCCATTCTGATGTGATAGATGGATGTGTTCCCACTTGATTAGATGTAAGGGCTGAACCATTCTATCATGGCTAAAGGATTAAGTTCCTTCCATGTCAGATGTAAGTGTTGTCCATTCCGATGAGCAGGTCGGATATAAGTGCAGTTCCATTCCAACATGGTGAGAGGATTGGTTCCTTCCATGGTCGGATGTAAGAGCTGTGACATGGTGAGAGGATTGGTTCCTTCCATTATCAGGATGCCACATCCAACATGAAAAAGGGCTGGCTCTATGAAGACTCATCTAGTTTGAAAAAGGACTAGCTCTGAAGTAGATGCCACATCTGGTTTGAAAAAGGACCAGCTCTGTGATGCCTCATCTGGTTTGAAAAAGGACCAGCTCTGAAGATGCCTCATCTAGTTTGAAAAAGGACTAGCTCTGGAAAGACTCATCTAGTTTGAAAAAGGACTAGCTCTGAAGTAGATGCCACATCTGGTTTGAAAAAGGACCAGCTCTGTGATGCCTCATCTGTTTTGAAAAAGGACCAGCTCTGAAGATGCCTCATCTAGTTTGAAAAAGGACTAGCTCTGGGAAGACTCATCTAGTTTGAAAAAGGACTAGCTCTGTGTAGAT